>QLPN01010407.1:0-28509 GCA_003314395.1 Albatrellus ellisii
GGTGTTGTAGGGAAGTTAATGGTTCCTATGTGAGTTGAGGATGAAAGAAAGGAAAAAGAGGGCACAATGTTCATCTGCTGGTGTACACCGGTGCAGTGCAGCGTGCGCACAGGAAGAATGTGCGGCACATGGCATGGCAGTAGCACAGGGAAGGTGGTGGCCACGCTGTTTGTATGGCGGCAGTGCGGGCAGGTAGGGGGCCATGTGCTGTTGACACAGCGGTGACGTGAGTGTGTGGGCTGCCACAGAGGGGGAGGTACATACCAACCACTCGCATGGATGCGGGCAGTGAGCCAGAAACCTGCCGCGCCGTGCTGGAACGGCGGCAGCACAGGTGTGCGTGTGGGTGCAGCACCCTGGTACAGCCACGGCATGGGTGGCCAGGTGGGGTTGTAATGGCCGTGCGCTGTTCATACAGCGGCAGTGTGGGTGGGCATGGAGCATGTGCTTAGCAGCAAAAATGAATAAAATAAAATAAAATACATACAGTGGTGGCATGGATGGGTAAGGGGCTGCGGTGCATATGTGGGCAGGCAAGCAGGGGGCCGTGCACTGGTGACACAGCGGCAACATGGGTGCGTGGCCGTGGCATGTCTGTGTAGCACTGAAGCATAATCCTGGCAGGAGACCACAGCCAACAGACATGCCATCAGAGTAATTGATGCAGAACTGGAAGATACAGTGTAGTAATATGCGTCGGGGGACCGTCAGCGGGGCTACAACATGGGTGTCAGCGCAGTGGCATACTCTCGTCAACCTTCCAGACTTGGACACATCTGTGATGCAGAGAAGAGTCTAAAGACACCGTCTGTGACTTCTGAGGGCGGAAAGGAGCAGCCGTCGACAGCAAGAGTATTGGGGGGTGGTAAGCATGTGTACCTTCTTTCGCTGTATTGAGGCCAGCCATGTTTCGTCTGGGATCAGCTGTAGTGGTAGACGCAATGTAGTGCAAGATCTGTGCGTACCTTGGTGGCACTCTGTGCCCCGCATGTACAGATGAATGGCATGTATTATGAGCTGCTGCGGGGATATTGGCCCCCATCGCTGCTCCCGCCATCACACACTGTGTGCTCGGGCGGTGCCATCATCATCAATGCATTGGCATTCAGATTCAGGTGCGCTGCCACTGACTATGTGGACAGAGTTAGGAGAGTATATAATGGAAGGGTGAAAGGCGACGGACAGCAATTGTGAGTGAGCAGGTGGCAGCCACGCTGTGCTCATACAACGGTGGTGTGGGTGGGGTGGTAGTGGCCGCGCGCTGTTCCTACAGTGGCCACGCGGGCAAGTAGGAGGCTGTGCGCTGTTGAGACAGCGGCGACGTGGGTGCATGGGTGTCAGTAAGCAGTACATAGTTTGAGAAAAAATCACATACCCAAATGTCTTCCTGGGGGCAGTGCCTTGAGCGGCATGCCAAGCGTGTCCGCCATTGTGGTGTACAGGGTGTTACTTGCATCGCCCGCACACGTCCAGCATCCCTGTCCCTGCATCCAAAAAGAAAAAAGAATATCATACAACAGGTATGAGACTGCCCTCACCGATGTCACCAGCGCTGGTTCCTGCTCAACTTGTGAGTGCCCCGTCGCACCCCAGTGTGGTTCGAGCTGTCCCACAACACCACCGCGACATGTGCAGCTGAGAGCAGCACGGGCCTGTGAGACTTCATGTGCCATGCGGTCGCCAGCCAGGATGCAGGCCCATGCGGCGTCATGCACTATGCAGTTACCAGCAGGCACCTCGGCCATGCAGTGCCTGTCGGGCACGCCACGGTGGGGGTGCAGTACTGGGCCGCGTGCAGGGTGCTGTTGGTACTGCGGCAGCATGGGTGAGTAGAGGGCTGCACGCTGTTGACACAGCAGCAACGTGAGCATGCAAGTGGGCACAGGAAGGACGTACATACCAATTGTGCACATCGTCTGTCTTGAATGGACACAGGTGGGGCAGGCAGGCAGGCAAGTTGCCATGTTGTGCTGGTGGGCACAGTCAGCTCCTGCATGTTATTTTTGTTTTTTCTTATAATAATCCATGCAACACATGATGGTGGTGAGCAGCCAACATATGCAGCATGGCCAGGTGTGATGACAACTGTTGAGCAGCCAGCACATACAGCACATGGCAGTGGTGAGCAGCCAATATGCATGTAGTGTGGGGGTAGAAGCTCAAGTGTGATGAGCAGCCCATGGATGCAGCCATGGCAGTAGTGGGCAGCCAGGACGTGCAGCATGGGGGCAGCAGTGCGAGTGGTTATAAAAAAAAAACAGGACGCGTGTGCTGGCACACTGGGTGTGGTGTGCCGCACTCATGCCGCGCTGCCACACGTGGCACATGCACAATTGTAGCGCCATTATCTGAACCACGTGGGTTTTTTAACTTATGACCGTCCTCCCATTCTAATAGTGAGATAGTGAGATTTCTTTTCTCTTTATGGTTTGAGCTCCTCTTAAACTCTATCCTGCTCTTATTATATCTTCTTTACCTTGTCTTTGTCTCACCTCAGCACTTCTGCATGTGCTGAGGTGAGTATCTCTTCTGCTCTCTTAGCTCTCTTCTGACACTAGTGTAAAAACCTGTTGTGTTGCAACATTGAGTTATAAAGCATCATCTGTGATTGTATACATTGATCATTGCAACAGAAAATATAAGGAAACAATGCTCTACCCATTTACAGATAAAGGAGTCATAGGATGTCATCTGTGACAGTATCCATAGTTGTAGCAATAGAGAATAAGAGGTGTACATATGCTATTGCAATAGGGAATAAAAGGAAACATTTCTCTATTTATTTACAGACCAATCCCAGTCCACAAACCAACTGTTGTTTTTTTTCATTACCATATGATGCTGATCACACTGTTTACTTATTAAGTATACTTATCTCCATCTCATCTTATTGGTATTTCTTTTCTCTTTATGGTTTGAGCTCCTCTTCAACTCCATCTTGCTCTTACTATATCTTCTTTGCCTCATCATCTTCTCACCTCAACACTTCTGTATGTGCTGAGGTGAGTATCTCTGCTACTCTCTGAGTTCTCTTCTGACATACCTGCTCTATGCAGCTCTCTCTTTCTTCTGTGTACCCTCTACCCTCTGGTACACATCTTCTCTATCTTACAGTCATGTATGACATCTGGACTATAGTCCTCTTCTGGCTTTAGCTACATCTTGGCCTACAAGGCTATCCCTGTCTCTAAACAATCTATTCACCATTTGTGATACTGCCCATCTTTCAACACCAACACCAATTTCCAAACCAATAGACCAATCTCAATCACCTCCCCATCTGTCCTTCCACCATAAACCCTGTGCCACCACCTAGGAAGGAAGAAAGTAGGTGAGCATAATACAACAGTGCAATTGAACAGTACAATTTGTTGAAATACTATACTGTTGCTCAACACTACTCCATACATACACACATGTTACCCACACACACAATAACTTCTTTCTTATCCCTTGGACTTCCTACAAATCTGAGCACTACCCACTCCACTCAATGCTCCAGGACAACACACGTCCCCCCCACTTAGGTAGTCATTGTACTTCACTCACCATCTCTGCTCCAACTCTACCTACCTAACACTATATAAGATGGAACCCCACTATACACACTTCTCAGACATCTTGTGTATTGTCTGAGTAAGTTCTCCTCCACCACCATCACACTCCATTCTCACTTCACCTGCAGCATCTCTTACTACTGCATCATGGTGCCTACTGCATCCATGACTACCATTACCACTGCAGACATGCTGTCTGTAACCTCACTGCTGCTCAATGTCATCACTATCACATCGGTTCTCGTTGCCTGCCCAAGCCTGCACTCACACAATTTACCAATCCAATACAGATAACAATCTTGCCTGGACACTTCACTCCCTGCTTTGCTACTGCTTTTTCTACACCACATTAAAGAAGAGAATGGTATGTAGTCTGTTAGCTGGTAAAGTATTCTGTAAAACCTCAAATATATCACATTCAAGGCTGATCCTCCTTGGGAATCCTGTTGTGTTGCAACATGGAGCAATAGGACATCACCTGTAAACATTGTTGCAACAAAAAATAAAAGGGAACAGTACTCTATCTATCTACAGACAAATTCCAATTGCCTCTCTAGCTGTATAGACCTGTTGTGTTGCAGCATTGACTAAATAAGACATAATCAAATATTTATCTGTGACATTATACATAAGTTGCAACAGACCTTGTCCATATCCCTGTCCTCTCCCCATCCCTGTCCCCATCCCTATTGATCATCACTGGCTATCAGCCATGAGAACCCATACCCATAACAATAATAGCATTGTAGATTACAAATAGATAGAAGGGCAAAAAAAAAACACCTCATAAACTGTGGAACAACAAAGCAAAACAGAAACATCAACTTTATAGTTACTATTGTAGAATGGAAAACCAATAGATCCATACCCATACCCATACCCATACCCATACCCAGGCATATCAATTGGCAAAGCCTATGCAGATGCATTGTACTGACAATAATCACTACCCATCTATCTCCATCATCTCAGGAACACTGCACCTGAGCAAAAGGAAAGTAAAAGAGAAAATATGAATATGGTAATCAACATTGCCAAAACAATTGAGTGTCAATAAGTGTCAATGCATAAAAATAGAAGAAAGACAAAAAAATTTGTATAGCCAAAGTACTCAGCCTACTTGTAGGCACAACAATACTCATGGATGTAGTAGCATGATTCAATACAGAAAAGACATAGCCTGAACATTTTGCCCAACATATTATTGTTTAAAAGATGGTATCAACAGCACCTACCAAGAGGTTTGTAAAGGTGAAGATAGAGTAAACATCTGTTGGATTGAATTATCAACTAATAAGACATGATTACAGTTGTAGATATATACAGTGACAGAGTAACAATGATAGATGTAAATAGAAGTGGATGAACAATAGGCACAAAGTTGAATATAATTGATAGCTCTGTTGACAGAACACATACCTGTGATGTTGTAGGGAAGTTGATTGTTCCTATGTGAGCTGAGGATGAAAGAAAGAAAGAAAGAAAGAAAAAGAGGGCAGAATGTTCATCTACTGGCATGCACCAGCACAGTGCAGTGCATGTACACAGGAGGAATGTGTGGCATGGCATGCAGTGGTGGCATGGGTGAGGTGGAGGTGGCCACACTATTCATACAGTGGTGCAGGCAGGTATAGGGCTGCTGTTGACAGTGGGGACATGGGTAGCAGGTGGGTAGGGGGCCATGTGCTGTTCATATGGCAGCTGTGTGGACAGGTAATAGGCTGTGCACTGTTGACACAGCAGCAATGTGGGTGCACAGGTGGGAGTAGGAGGAGAGGTGTACCAATTGCCCATGTTGTCTTGAGTGGATGTGGGCAGGGCAGGCAGGCAAGTTGCCACACCATGCTGGTACAGCAACAACATGGCTGAGGAGGTGGTGGCCATGCCACATTGTCACAGCAGCAGGGTAGGTGGGGTAGTGTTACGAGGCACTTGCTTTGGCACCTCGTAACGGGTTTTTTCTTCTTTTCTTTTTTTCTTTTTCTTACTTACTAGTAAAGTGTAGTATTATTACTACAAGTGTGAGCTTAGCTCCACTTTACTTAGTAAGGACTTATCATTTTTCTTTTATCTTTTATAGTACTTAAGTATTTACATACTTAAGTGTGAGCATAGCTCCAGGTACTATATTAGACTTATCTCTTTCTCTCTATCTTTCTTTATTTATTATAACATTTACTTGCTAAGGACTATTACTATACAATTAGCAAGGACTTCTTTCTCTCGCTCTTATTTACCCTTGTTTACTTCATGTTCATTTTTACTGCGCTTTACTGCGCTTTACTGCGCTTTACGGCGCCTTACTGCGCTTTCTTGTTTACTTACTGCGCAATACTGCGCAACTGTACTATAGTTAGATCATTAGTTTAGTATAAGTAGTTGACAAACTGGCGGTCTTAAAACCCCAGTCTTGTCAACTTCGCAATCTAGGGATTCTCCTTATACTGCGCTTGATCTAAGCTCCTTACAATATCACTTCACCCTCTCAGAACTAAGTCTAAGAACTCCAAGTCACTAAACGTTACTAAAAGACATCTTACACTAGTCAATCTGGATCCTCGAATCGTTATTGGTGGAATCATCCTCGTAACCATATCATTAATCCCACTCCTCCTCGTCATCCGGAACCTCTATTACGTTCATCAAAACAATATTCAAACTCTAGTTACCTGGAGTAACATTCTAGACCTTCCCTAAGACCGTCCAATAGGCCGCTCTTAGCAGGTAGTGGCCATGTGCTGTTGATGTGGTGATGTGGGCACATGGGTGGGAATAGGAGGAGGGACATACTGATTTCCTGTGTCATCTTGAGTGGACATGGGCAGTGAGCCAGGAAACTGCTGCTGTTACAAGGCACTTGCTTTGGCACCTCATAATGGGTTTCTTTTTCTTTCTCTCTGTTTCTTTTTTCTTCCTTGCTAGTAAAGTGTTGTATTGTTACTACAAGTGTGAGCTCAGCTCCACTTTACTTAGTCAGGACTTAATTTCCTTTTTTTATCTTTATAGTACTTAAGTATTTCCATACTTAAGTGTGAGCTTAGCTCCAAGTACTATACAAGACTTATCTTTTCCTTTTTGATCTTTCTTTCTTTATCTACATTTACTTGCTAAGGACTGTCATTATACAATGAGCAAGGACTTACCTTACCTCATTGCTGTTTACCTTTATTTATCTCTCATCCACTTTGCACTTGTGGCTGAGTCACCTACTATACCCATGGATGCATCTTCAGACATGTGACCTTGTTGATTGCTGCACAATCATTGTTGATCCATGAACCTTAGTTACTTATACTATCTTTGGATCTCCAGTTTTTGTATAAGTAGTTGAAAGACTGGTGGTTTTAAACCCCAGCCTTGTCAACTTCACAATCTAGGGATTCTCCTTTACTGTGCTTGACCTAAGCTCATTACAAACTTGCTTCATTCCTAAGAACTAAGTCTAAGATCTCTAAGTCACTCTAAGCATTGCTAAGATATCCTATACTTGTCACTGTGGATCCTCATTTCATCATTGGTGGTATCATCCTCATCACTATCTCATTGATCCCACTCTTCATTGTCATCAGGAACAGTTACTATGCTTATCAAGTGTACAACAACAACCTTGTTACCAGGGGTATTGTTATAGCAAACCTTCCCTAGGATTGTCCAATAAGCCACTCTTAGCAGCTGCACTGTGCTGGTATGGTGGTGGCATGGGTGTGCAGGTGGGTGCAGTGTCCTGGTACAGTGGCAGTGTGGGTGAGCAGGTGGTGGCCACCCACTGTTGGTACAGCAGCAGTGCAGGAGCCAGGTAGGGGTGCTGCACACTGTTGGCACAGCAGTGGCATGGGTGGGCAGGTGGTGGCCATGTGCTGATTGTACAGTGGCAGTGCAAGCAGATAGGGGGCTGTGTGCCATTGAGGCAGCAGTGACATGGGTGTACAGGTGGGCACAGGAGAAGGGATGTACTGATTGCCTGTGCCATCTTGAGTGGATGTGGGTGGCAAGTAAGCTGCCATGCTGTGCTGGTACAGTGGTGGTATGGGTGCATATGTGAGTACAGGTGGGTAAGCAAGGGAATTTCTGTGTGGGAGAGTATGCACCAATCGCTTCAATGTGCTCTATGCACTGTGGTTCAAGCTGCCCCACAATGCCACCTGCCACCATGACATGTGTGGCCAGGGGCAGTGCAGCCTTGTACATTGTACAGTTGCCAGCAGATACCTCAGTGGTGTAGTGCCTGTAAGGCATGCCATGGTTGGGGTGTGGTACTGGGCTGCCACACAGGCAGGTAGGGGACTGTGCACTGTTGTGGCAGTAGTGTGGGTGCATGGGTTGGTACAGGAGGATGGACATACCAATTGCCTGCATTGTCTTCAGTGGATGTGGGTACCAGTACAGCAGCTGCATTGCAGGGAGGGTGTGTGGCTGCAGGGCCATATAGATAGTCTGTTAGGATAGCACATAAGTCAGCTCCTGCATGCAATCTGTTTTTTCTTATAATAAGCAGCCAGGCTATGCAGCACATGGTGGTGGTGAGTAGCCAACACATGCTGCATAGTCAGGCATGATGACAATGTTGAGCAGCCAGCACATACAACACATTGCAGTGGTGAGCAGCCAAATGCATGCAGTGTGGGGGTAGGAGCTCAGGTATAATGAGCAGCCCATAGATGCATGCAGTTAATGGCAGTGGTGAGCAGCCAGTACATGCAGCATGGGGGCAGTGAGAAACAGTGTGAGTGGTTGTAAGCAAAAAAGCCAGACATGCTGGCACACTGTGCCACACTGGGTGTGGTGCACCACACTCATGCCATGATGCCATGTGCTGCTGCAGGCTGATTGTAGCACCATGATCTGAACCACATGGAATTTTTAACTAACAACCATGCTCCCATTCAAATATAGATACCTGCTCTATGCAGCTCTCTCTTTCTTCTGTGTACCCTCTACCCTCTGGTACACATCTGCTCTTATCTCACAGATATGGTGTATAGAACCTGCAATCCCTTTGCTGTGAGTTGTGGGATTGATATGAAATAGGAGCTGGCACCCAGAATGTAGAGAACATGTTGCAGGGTTATTTGCTGTGAATACTCATCAACCATTGCAGTTGCTTTGACAGTGCTGATCCCTAGATATTTCATAGTTGTATTGTGTCATAACCAGATAATGCCTGGAGTGTTTTGGACAGTGCCTTTGACAAAGTTGGTGGGGGAAGGACTAATGTGGTTGCTGGCTCCACTATCTAGCATCCAGTTATTTTGTGCATCAAAATAAAACAAAGCTATGGGGCTTGTAGCCATCATATTGAGAACAGATGATGCATCAGGTGGTACAGAAGGTGGATTGACAGTGATCACAGCAGTGACAGACTTAGCACTAAATCCCTTGTTCCTTTTCATCCCAGGGTGCAATACCCAGCAGTAATCATCCATTTAACCACTGGGTCCACACTTTGCACAAGTGTAATAATTGTTGTGGGGCTTCCCATGTGATGTGAGACTGGTGAAGGGTGTATCTGAGGTACCCACATGCTGTGTGGGGGAGAGGAGTGAGGTCCCAGTGTTTCTGGACTGGTGATCACTTTTGTCAGTGATGCATTTGTGGATGCTTGTTGTGGAGATCTTGAATAAGTCAGGCTGTGGTGCAAGGAAAGCAGATACCATGTTATGCCACAACTCCAGAAGATCCATGAGCAACATGATCATGACCTCATTGTCTGTGATCTTGTGTCTGAGGTCAGATAGCTTGACCTGTACAAGCTGTACTTTCTCAATTTGAGCTGTGAAGGAGATGTTACTGTCAAATCTGAACTATTGAAAAGCTTGTAGCATATGGGAAGTTGCCATGGCCCTGCACAAGCTGAATTCTCCTGTGAGGTTGTACCAGTGTGTTGATGTGGAATTGTCAAATTCATTGATGTGGTGAGTGGTTGTGGGACTGGCAAAGACACTCATGTATACACTCACCTTTGTGTTGTCCTCAACCCATTTTGCTATTTCTTTGTTGTTCAGAATATTGCCCTGTTTTTGTTTGTTCTGGTGTAGTGGCTGTTTCTTTCTTTGTGACAATTGTTTTGTGGAGTGGCTTTAGTTTCAAAGTGTCAATGGTGTACCAAGTTCTGAGGACAACTAAGAAGTTGTAGACAAAGCTTGCCCACCACTTGTAGTTGGACTCCCCTTGAAGTGCAGGAATGTCCATTTTTGGTAGTGGAGATGTGTCAGTAGTTTGGAGTAACGATATGATGATGATGATGATGATGATGCTGAGGGCACTGTATAGGATTGGAGTGAGAACACCATAACCTGTTCATGCAGGTTTGGCAGGTGATTGAGATGATACATTGTAGTGTCTTATAGAAGATCCCCATTAGGGATAATTAAGCCATCATGGCTGCAGCAGGAAGTAAGATGTGTGGACAGAAGTGAGTGCCACAGTGCAAGAGAGTAAGAGCTGCAGGGAGTTGTAAGTGTAAGATGGTTGGAGGGAAAGATGTACTCACTCAGACAGATGTAAGAACTGTCTGAGGAGCTGTAATGTATAGGAGCCATCTTAAGTAATGTCCTTTGTTATGAGGCACTTGTTTTGGCACCTCACAATGGTTTCTGTTACTGCTAAAAGTGTGAGGCTGATGCTATGTCAAAGCTGAACAACTGAAGAAAAGCTAAAACAACAAAAGGACAATTGCACTTTGACTAGCAGATATCCCAGATATATAATCAGTTAAGTAGAACAAGAGAGAGAGAAGCCACTGTACCTAGTGGATATCCCAGATGATCAGAACTGGGGAATAAACCGCTAGGAGTTCTACATATATATAGTACCCTAGAATGTGCACAGACCATGCAGTACAGTATAGGGCCAGAGAATGAGAAACTATAGTAATGATGTCATACCTAATAATAGAGGGGACATGTAAGTGCTGACTGAGGCTCTGCAGTAACTGTGGGAGTGATTGGTGATACTCTGCAGCAGGTGTTATGAGGCACTTGCTTTGGCACCTTGTAACATGTTTCTATTTTGTTTCTTTTTTATTTTTTATTTTTACTTACCAGTAAAGCATAGTATTATTACTACAAGTGTGAGCTTAGCTCCACTTTACTTAGTAAGGACTCTCTTTTTCCTTTTCTCTATTATAGTACTTAAGTATTTACATACTTAAGTGTGAGCTTAGCTCCAAGTACTATACTAGACTTATCTTTTCTCTTTATCTTTCTTTATTTTATTATAACATTTACTTGCTAAGGACTACTACTATACAATTAGCAAGGACTCTCATTTTCTCGCTCTTATTTACCTTTGTTTATCTCATGTTCGTTTTGCATTTGTGGCTGAGCCACTTATATCACATGGACGCGTACTTACTGTGCAATACTGTGCAACTCTACTATACTTAGATCTCCAGTTTTGTATAAATAGTTGACAGACTGGCGGTCTTAAACCCCAGTCTTGTCAACTTCACAATCTAGGGATTCTCCTATACTGTGCTTGATCTACACTCGCTACAAACCTGTCTTCTTAAAAAACTAAGAACTAAGTCTACAATCTCTAAGTCACTCTAAAGCGTCACTAAGACATCCTAAATCTCATCACTCTGGATCTTCGCATCATCATTGGTGGAATCATCCTCATTTCTATCTTGTTGATCCCAATCTTCATTGTCATTAGGAACTTCTATTACGTGCATCAAGCACACATTCAATCTCCAGTTACCAGGAGTATCAATATAGACCTTCCCTAAGACCATCCAATAGGCCATTCTTAGCAGCAGGTGTGAGAAGGATTGGTGAGCATGCACAGTAAAGGTGAGAAGAACAAGTCATAACTAAATATAGAATGGGCTGATTAGGGATCAGACAACATATGCATCATCAGCTGATAAAGACGAAGAACAGGAATGCATGACCATGGGAATCACTTCAATAGATCAAGAGCAATTGTAAGATCTATGACAATAGAGATATAAGAAAATAGAGGAAAATAAAGAGAAAATAGAGAAAAACAATAGTGGCCTGACAAAAAGCAGCCTATTGGTTGGTCTTAGGGAAGGTCAGATATGATGATACCCCTGGTAACAAGGTGATTGATATGTGCTTGGTAGATGTAATAACTGTTCCTGTTGACAATGAAGAGAGGAATCAATGAGATAGTGATGAGGATAATTCCACCAATGACTATACAAGGATCCAGGGTGACAAGTATAGGAAGCCTGAGTGACATTTAGAGTGACTTAGAGTTCTTAGACTTAGTTGTTTTAGAATGAAGCAAGATGAAAGTGAGCTTAGGTCAAGGAGAATCCCTAGATTGTGAAGTTGACAAGAATGGGGTTTAAGACCACCAGTTTTTCAACTATTTATACTAAACTAGAGTTCTAAGTATAGTGATGTTGCACAGTAAAACACAGCATTGCACAGCAATGCACAGCAATGCACAGCAATGTGCAGTAAGGTGCAGTAAATATGCATTTGTGTAATAAGTCATGTGGCTCAGCCAATGGCATGAAATGAACATGATGTAAACAAAGATAAATAATGATGAAAGAAGTGAGTCCTTGCTAATTGTATAGTGATAGTCCTTAGCAAGTAAATGTTATAATAAATAAATAAAGAAAAAAGGAAAAAGATAAGTCTAGTATAGTACTTGGAGCTAAGCTCACACTTAAGTATGTAAATACTTAAGTACTATAAAAGAGAAAATAAATATGAGTCCTTACTAAGTAAAGTGGAGCTAAGCTCACACTTGTAGTAATAATACTACACTTTACTAGTAAGTATGATAAAAAAAGAAGGAAAAAGGAAAAAACACACTTTATGAGGTGCCAAAGCAAGTGCCTTGTAGCTGTTATGAGGCACTTGCTTTGGCACCTCATAATGGTTTTCTTTTTTCTTTTTTCTTTTTCTCTTATCATACTTACTAGTAAAGTGTAGTATTATTACTACAAGTGTGAGCTTAGCTCCACTTTACTTAGTAAGGACTCTATCTCTCCTTATAGTATTACAGTATTTATATACTATGCTGTGAGTTACTCCAGATACTATAAAGACTTATCTTTTCTTCTTTTTTATCTTTATTTATTAATTATAACATTTACTTGCTAAGGACTATCATTACACAATTAGCAAGGACTCCCTTTGTTTATCTTTCTTTACTTGTGGTTCATTTCACACTTGTGGCTAAAGTCACACTACTTATACAATGGATGCAATTTACTGTGCATTACTGTGCAATGCTGCACTTTACTGTGCAACTTTACTATACTTAGCACTCTAGTTTTGTATAAGTAGTTGAATGACTGGTGGTCTTAAACCCCAGTCTTGTCAACTTCACAATCTAGGGATTCTCCTATACTGCACTTGATCTAAACTCACCTTCACTCTAAAAGAACTAAGTCTAAGAACTCTAAGTCACTCCAAACATCACTCAGACTTCCTACACTCATCATCCTGGATCCTCATTTAGTCATTGGTGGAATCATCCTCATCACTATCTCATCGATCCCTCTCTTCATTGTCATCGAATGGTTACTACATCTATCAAGCACACATTAACTACCTTGTTACCAGGGGTATTATTGTATCAGACATTCCCTAAGACTGTCCAGTAGGCTGCTCTTAGCACTTTGACAAGACTCTGAACTCCTCCTAACAACCAACATGCTTCTAGGAAGTGTGCACCCTCACAATGGCTTCCACATCATCTAATCTCCCAGGAGATTACCACAATCAACTTCTTCCTGCCAATGCTATCACATTCAATGTAACTGATTGCCAGTGACCTGATTACCTCCAATACAACAGCAACAACAAACTCTTTTATGTCAACAATCAACTCATTTACTTCACTTGTACCAACCAGGAACCCCAAGTTGTATTCTCTAACAGTTTACTGGTTACAACAGAAGCACCTCTTTTCTTGGCAAACATCCATTGAGAAATCTCACTAGATACCAAAGTTTGCTGTCAACATAGACAACTTCTTGAAAATCACAAACCAGTCACCCTTGATGAATACACCAATGTCAAAGATGAACACATTTTCTATGACAAACACAACCAGTGGATATACAAGGAATATGCAGAGGACCTTGACAAAGACCAAGTTATCATTTGCTGGGATCTCACAAACCCATCAGACTACCATTACATTGAAGTATCTCCCAAATGAGTATCTTCATTACCCACAATCCCTGAATACCAATAGAATCTTGTGCAGGAACTTGCTCAGAACCCCCAAGACCACAAACACCCATCAATGTTTCAAAAGACCTTCCTCAAGTGCCAGCTTCAGGAGATGAAACCATTACCTTGTCCACCCCTTCCTTTCAATCAAGAATCACCCCCAGAACTACAAGTTCAAACCCAATTGATCCAATGACAGCAACAGATCACCCACACCCAAAGAGAACTCAACCAACTATACCAAGAATGGCTAACATGTCATCCACTTCCTCCAAGGAACCCTGACTTAATAAGCCATCTGAGTTTTCTGGAACCAAATCCACCACCAAAGACTTTATCCAAAAAGTTAAACTCCATTTCTTTACCAAGAATTATAAAGACAATACAGACAAAATTGTCTTTGCCTTATCCTTTTGCAAAGAAGGAATGGTTACCAGAATATGGGCCAGACAAATCATTGATATGCTCACCACATCCCCTTCAATGCTCACTTGGAAACAATTTGGAGATAACTTCCACTTCAATGCTCACCTGGAAACAATTCAAGGAACAAATTCAAATTCTACCCAAGTAATGAAGGGGAGTTATCATGCAACAACCTGGATAGGTTAGTCCAGGGAAGTGGCACTGCTTCAGAATATGTCACAGTATTCAACTCCATTGCCAACACCATGGGTTACAATGAAATAACCAACATCAAGAAATTCAAGAACAGTCGCAGGAAAGACATCAAGGATACAATCATGACAACCAGGGACAAATTACTGGCAACCCTACAAGAATGGCAAGATCTTGCTGTTGTCAAGACATATTTATTTTTCCTTTACTGCTACAATTTCTTTTATCTAAATCACTCAAGATCTACTAAAGATATTGTATCTTGTCTTATCAGATCATCAGTAGATCTTATCATGATTTACCATGACTCATTCATCATTTGTCATCAGACCAATTACTATACAGATATGACACATATTCTCACAGTCACTTACAAAGCTTCTCACAGATGCTGCACATCCTTACTGATGCTGTGCAAGTCACTTATTGATCATTCACATGCTGCACATTCCTTTATGATATACCTGCCCTACAGTATATACATGGTCTGTGCACAGGTTTCCACTAGTATATATACTTCAGCTGTATCATAGTTACTCTCCAGCTGAATACATCTGGGATATCCACTTACTGGCATGACCTCATCCTAAGTGTTAGCTCTTCCCTCTTTCCCATACTCTTGTGTGACCTTGCTAGCAAGTGTTGGCCTCACAGCTGTAAGGTTAGACCAGAACTGATCAAGCAATGACTTCCAGAACAGCCTCAAATCTGGTCAAGGTGGACAATTCCTTTACCCTGATGACCTACTCAAAGGGGATAACAACTCTTGCATACAGAAATTAAACCCACGCACTATATATGCAATTGAAGACTTCTCTCCCATGGAAACATTCCAAAGAGAAGTATTCACATGTGCCAGGTTTACCAGAAATGGAAGATTATTGGATGAAGAACATGACAAAAGGAAACAAGAAGGTGCTTGTTTCAGATGTGGTATCAAAGACATTTCAGCAGAGAATATGACCAGAACTATGGAACACCTAAGCCTGCTTATGCAGGAAGGGGAACCCAAGAATGTAATGAAGAAGACCCCATGATTACCATTTCCTGCACACTCATGAAGTTATCCAACAAAGACAAAGTGGAAATGCAAGATCTTTTCAAGATCACTCAGAATTTTTAAAGTCTCCTGAGTCAGCAACAGACAAAGGAGTAACTGATTCTAAATTGGACATTGTGAGCAGGCACTCAAATTCATACAATGAACTGTACATATCATTCTTGAAATACAATGGTTCTCCCTCCATTCAAATCAAATAGCCATGAACATTCAACATGATGGAAAGGGTATGGATTCAGTCCCCCCTCAGTATCACAACCTTGGAAAAGTCTTCAACAAAGAAGCCTCTACCTGGTGACCATGGGATCATGTGATTGACCTAAAACCAGGAGTTAAACCTGATGCCAGAAAAGCTTATCCTGTTGACAGCAAGCAACAAGAAGTGCTTCACACATTCATCTCTGAGAATAGCAAAAAAGGATATATTCATCCATCAAACTCTCCTTGGGCAGCTCCTTTCCTCTTTGCAGGAAAAAAGGATAGTAAATCATGCCCCTGCCAGGATTATCAGAGATTAAATGAATGAACAATCGCCAACAAATATCCACTACCCCTTATTCCAGAACTGATCAATAAGCTTAAAGGAGCCACAATTTTTACCAAACTCAATCTCAGATGGGGTTACAATAACATGCAAATTAAAGAAGGGGATGAACACAAAGCTGCTGTCATAGCTGATATGGGAACCAACTGTAATGCTCTTTGGACTCCAGAATTCCCCAGCTACATTCCAATCCATGATGAATGCCCTCTTTGATGACCTTATCACTGTGGGACACATTGTAATCTATATGGATGACATCCTCATCTTTATGAATGACCTATCTGAACATTGGGAATTAGTTTACCAAGTCCTCCAATGCCTTATCAATGAGGATCTATTCCTGAAACTGGAGAAATGCTTTTTTGAAAAGGAATCCATCAAGCATCTCAGTATGATCATTTCCCATGATCAAGTTCACATGGGCCTGGCTAAATTATCAGCAATTACCAATTGGCCTATCCAAAAAAAGGTCAAAGATGTACAATCATTTTTAGGGTTTGGAAACTTCTATAGATGATTTGTCAAGGATTTTGCCAAAATGACCAAACCTCTTATGGAATTAACACATAAAGACTAACCTTGGGAATGGAATGATGCACAGCAATCAGCTTTCAAACAACTGAAACACACATTTACCACAACTCCTATCCTCCTGATACCAGACTTCAACACCCCTTTCAAACTCAAAACCAATGCCTCAGACTTTGATTAAAGTGCAATATTGTCCCAACAAGGGCCAGATTCCCACTGGCACCCTGTTGCATATCTATCCAAACAAATGACCCCACTGGAACATACTATGTCATCTATGATAAAGAATTACTTGCCATTATTCATGCCCTAGAAACCAGTGTCATTACCTTGAAGGAAACCCTCACCCAGTGGACATATGGTTGGACCACAAAAATCTTGAGCACTTCTCCACGGCTAAACAACTTAACTGACATCAAGCCCAGTGGAGCTCATTCCTCTCCCACTTCAACTTTTTGATTTCTCACCACCCTGGGGCCCTCAATAAAGCCAATCATCTGACCAGGAGGTCAGACCATGAAGAGGGGGTAATTTCAGATAATTCCAACATTACAGTGCTAAATCCAAAAGTATTCCACATTAACACCACAGGAAGACACCTAACACCCACCTGATCAAAGAATATCAGACAACAAATCATCAAACAACTCAAAACTGACACACTGTCCCAAGAAACATTCCAGAAAATTAAGGACCTTGGACCACAGAAATTAACCCAAGGTATCCAAGAATGGAACTATGAATATGAACTCTTTTTCCATGGAAAAATCTACATCCCAGACAACAAAAACTCTGAAAAGAAGTTGTATGTACTCACCATGACTCAACACCAGCTGGACACCAGGGACAATGGAAAATGTACAAACTCACCCAATGAGACTACTGGTGGCCTGGAATGTCCTTATTCATCAAAGCATATGTAGAAGGATGCACCACATGTCAATCAACAAAAAATAACACACATCCCACTAAAGCTCTGCTTATTCCCACTGACACTCCCAATGAACCCTGGCAACATGTCACCACCAACTTCATAACAGATCTCCCAGAATTCAATGGATATGATTCAGTCAATGTCATTGTGGATAAGTTCTCAAAAACTGTTATCATTACACCATGCAAGAAAACTATCACTGCCTCAGAAACAGCACAACTATTCTTAGATCATGCATGGAAACATTGTGGCCTTCCAGATAAAATCACCTCCAATTGAGGACCCCAATTTGCTTCCAAAGTCACACAAGAAATCTGGAAAGTGTTAGGAATTACTTCAGCAATGTCAACCACTTATCACCCACAATTTTATGGAGAAACAGAGCACATCAATCAAGAAATAGAACAATATCTCCAAGCCCTCAGAGATCAATTGCCAATAACTGGCTTGAACTACTTCCTTTTGTGAGAACAGGCATGAGCAGGCTAAGACGACAAGGAGGATGGACGACATGTATTGTAGCAGTAGGGGGAGAAGACAAGGGACACCAGACATGAGGGTGCAGATGACAGACAAGACACTTTCCATGGTGCAGAAAGACCTCTTCTTTTAAAAGACAAGACAACAGGGAAAGAGTAGATATAGAGACGAAGCTATATAGTTGTGGCTCTGCTCCAAAGACTGAGACAAAGAAACTGCCTAATGCAGTAAGGGAAAAGATGTGGCCTAATGTAGACATGGGAATCAGGCCAGAAGATGTAGACTAGATGAGATGGGATAAGACAAGATGGGGCAGGGCGAGTGATGAGAAAGATAAGATGACATGAGATATAGTAGAGGGTAGAGTATGGATAAGATACATAGATAGAGGAACTGCTCAGCGGCATAAAAGTAAGACAAAATCCAACACCTTTCACAGAATTCTCACACAATAACCACATTCACTCCACTACACAAAAATCACTATTCAAAATCCTTATGGGATACAAACCCAGATTTACCATCAAACCAATTACTTACATCTGCACCTGAAGCAGCAAATTGCCTCCAACATATACAAAACATATGAGAAGAAGTAACTGCTAGTCAGAAAATCACTGATCAAATAACAAAAGAATCACACAATAAACATGGAACTACCTTTATCATGTACAAAGAAGGTGATCAAGTATGGTTAGACAGAAAAAACCTCAAACTCCAATACCCAAAGATGAAACTAGCCCCAAAACAGTTTGGACCATTTCCCATCAAAGAAGTCCTCAGACCTGTCACCTACCAGCTCAAACTACCACCAACGTGGAAGATCCATCCTGTGTTTCATCTCTCACTGCTCACACCATTCAAGGAAACACCTGAACATGGCCCTAACTGTATGAAACAACCCACTGAGATAGTCAAAGGTGAAATGGAGTTTGAAGTGGAAATGATCATTGGCTCCAGAGTACAGAACAATGGACAGCTCTAGTATCACATCAAATGGAAGGGATATCCAAAATTGTACAATATGTGGGAACCACAGGGAAATCTGAGGGATGCACAGCAGGAAATAGACAACTTCCACAAAAGAAAGCCAAGCACACCTAGACCATTGCATTGCCTGGGAATAGACCTACTCACATTCAGAAATCACCTGACTACTCCCCTCACCCATACTTAAGGGATCACTCTGTGTCCAAACTTAGCATCACCCAACATGTCTTCCCTCCCTGCCTCCTCAATCCTCTCATCCCCCCTCTCCTTGTTCTCCCTCCTCACATCCCCCTACCTCTGCACATCCCCCCTCCCCTTCACCAAGGAGGATGCCTCCACTGCTGCCACCATCATGGCCCTCCACCTGGTGGATGCCACCACCCCACCTCCAACCCCACCCAGCCCCCTCTCCCTGGCCATGAGACTCCCTGCCCCTCAGTCCATCCCCTGTGGCCCTACTGGCCCCACCCTGCCACTGCCTACCCCCCCCAGGTGACCTCCTTTCCCTACAAGCTGGAATTATCTCCAGTTCTGCCCCCCTCACCTCACCACCTCCCACTCAGCCCACCCCCAGCACCCTCTCTGGAGGAGTGCATCACTGACACCCCAGCCTCCCTCCCAGGCCTCATCACTGCCCCCACCTCCCCTGCAGCATCTTGGGGAAACCCCTCAGTGGGCTGGTGGCCCATCTCCCATCACCATGTTGAGGCATGTCCTCCACCCCTACCCCAGCCCCACCAAGAGGGGCCTGCTTCAAGTGCAGCCAGCATGGCCACCACCAGGCCCAGTGCCCCAACCCCTGCTGCCATTGCCCACACCACCCCCAATCCCATCACCTGCTTAGACCCCACATACCTTGCATGGTGCACTGAGAGTCACTTCATTCAGGAGCAACACCACCTGGCCCAGGAAGCCCTCGCTGAGGCCCACAAAGAGGCCTACTATTGGGCCCAGAGGTCTGCTGGCTTCCCCTGCACCACCCCCCAACACCCCTGGTTCTTCAACAGGGGCATGCCCAATGGCTTTGTCCTGGCATGGGACACACTCCCATACCCCACCTATGAGGAGTAAGTGGAGGGCAAAGGGAGATGGGTTGGGGGACCCCATCAAGTGTCAAAGGTGACACATCACATGAAGAGGGGGCACTGTTATGAGGCACTTGCTTTGGCACCTTGTAATGATTTTCATTTTTTCTTTCTCTTTCTTTTCCTTACTAGTAAAGCATAGTATTATTACTACAAGTGTGAGCATAGCTCCACTTTATGTAGTAAGGACTTATTTTCTTTTTTCTTTTATAGTACTTAAGTATTTATATACTTAAGTAAGTGTGAGCTTAGCTCCAAGTACTATACTAGACTTATCTTTTCCTTTTTATCTTTCTTTATTTACTTGCTAAGGATTATCATTACACAATTAGCAAAAACACCCCTTTCTTGTCTTTGTTTTTCTTTGTTTACCTCTCATTCATCTCATGCTTGTGGCTGAGCCACTTACTATATTCATGGATGCATCTTAGGTCATGTGACTTCATTGATTGCTGCATGATCATCATTGATCCATGAACCTTATTTACTGTACTATCTTTAGGACTCTGGATTTGTATAAGTAGTTGAAAGACTGGTGGTCTTAAACCCCAGTCTTGTCAACTTCACAATCTAGGGATTCTCCTGTACTGCACCTGACCTAAGCTTGCTACTCATTCACTTCACTCTAAAGAACTAAGTCTAAGATCTCTAAGTCACTCTAAGCACTGCTAAATCTGTCACTCTGGATCCTCATTTAGTCATCAATGGTATCATCCTTGTCACCATATTGTTGATCCCTCTCTTCATTGTCATCAGGAATGGTTATTATATCTATCAAGCACACATTAACTACCTTCTTACCAGGGGTATTATCATATCAGACCTTCCCTAAGACTGTCCAATTGTCAGGCTTCATTTATTTGGAGCATTTACTCTTTTCTTTTATATTTCTTTTCATTTTCTTTTGATTAGATGATCTTTCCTTTCAGTCTATCTCATCTCATCTCATCTTTATCTACTTACTGTCACTTCATGTTCTGGATGTGCCCATGCTGTGCATGATGTCATACTTACTGTGGGTATTTACTGTAGCACCTGCCCTAGAGTATTGTGCTGGTCTGTGCACACTTTGCTTTAGTATATAGGTAGCTGTAGTATAGTGAATATACTCCAGCTTGTTATGGCTGGCAAATCCTCTCTTTTGGATTATTCCTGAGCTGAGTGTGCACTGGTCTCCCATCTGGGATATGTAGGACTGCCATCTTACACCAATAGGCTGCTCTTAGCAGTATCACTGGAAGCCAAGACAGAGGGGTTTTGCCATTGGTTGCATGTACTTTGTCCATCCATTTGCTGGGGAGCACTTCTACTTCAGGATCCTGCTCACCATCATCAAGGGAGCCACAGACTGGAAGGAAGGATCTGCACACTTGCAATGGTGTGGGCTATGCAATGTACAAGGCTGCCTGTCTTGCTAGAGGTCTCCTGGAGGGTGATGGTGAATGGGATCAGTGTCTTCAATAGGCTGGGGAGATGCAGACTTGTGGCCAACCATGCTCACTCTTTGCCTCTATCCTCTACCACAACATCCCATCCAACCCTGCCATTCTGTGGGATCATCACAAGGCAAAACTATGTGATGATTTGTACCATGTCCTCATCACCCATTATCACCTCCCTGATCAAATTGAGGAACAAGCCCATGACTATGGCCTCAACCTCCTTGACAAGATCCTCAGCTGGGCAACCATATCCATGACTTCCCTCACATGCCACTCCCCCAGCATCATGGCAAGTTCTTGACAACCTCCTTCTGCAAGATGAGCTTGATCATGACACCATGACCTCACTCTACAAGCTGAAGACCACCTTCAATGAGGAGCAGAAGTCTGCCTCTCATGCTGTCATGGCCTCTGTTGATGGGGACCAGGGCAGGACCTTTTTCCTCCATGGCACAGGAGGTTGTGGGAAGACATGCCCATGCAACACCATTGCTGTTGCTGTGCATGCCAAGGGAACAGCTGCTCTATGTGTTGCCTCCTCAGGCATGGCATCACTTCTCCTGGATGGAGGTTGCTATCAGTACCAGAGTCCAATATATCCCATAAAGGAGACTGGGCACACTCAACTAATAGTTCACACTAAAAGAAGAGGAAATCCAGCCATATTGAGCTGGATCTATTCACTATTCTGCTAAGCTTACTTATAGTACTAAGGAACATGCATGGACCAGGTGCAGGAACTAAGGGAAGATCACAGTAGGCAGAGAGTGCAGGAAGATATGGGCATGTGCAGCATGCATGGGAACTACCTCTAAGAATAGAGTAAGGACTGGTCTAGGCAGAGGATTAGATGTGATCAGTAAAAGACAAGATGAAAGGGGATCATATCTAATTGATACCAAAGAGAAATATAAGAAATAAAAGAGAGTAATCACAACACTAAATAGGCATCTCACAGTCACACTGCCCACTCTCACTCCAAGATCTCCATCTCCCTCCATGAAACATACACCTGCAGTTTGAAGTGCAACTCTGACCATGAAGGGCTGTTGAAGGAGACTAGGATCATCATCTGGGATGAGGCACCTATGCAGCATCACTATGCCATGGAGGCTCTGGATCACACCTTGCAAGACCTGCTGGAGGATGGGGTGCCATTTGGATGGATCACTGTGCTCTTTGGTGGGGACTTTCACCAAATCCTACTTGTCATCCCCAATGGTTCCAGACAGCAGATAGTCAATGCTTCTCTCTGCCATTCCCAGCTCTGGAAAAGCATCACCATCCTCTACCTCAAATCTTGACCACACTCCAGGCAGTTGTGAGGCTGATGTTAATCAAGCCTAACAACTGAAACACTAAAAGAAACAAAGGGATGTTGCACACTTTCTAGCAGATACCCCAGATATATTAGAATGTAGTGAAGAAGAGAGGAAAAGAGTACTGTGTTGGTTTTTCTGTCTATTGTATGACACTGACCATACTCAAAATATACCATGCATGTTTATGTTTATGCTTATGCTTATGTTTACTTTATCTTATCCCATCTACCACCAGTCACTTGTTGTGCTGGTTGGTTATTGCATGTTCTGACCCACCCTCATCTCCTTTGGGCCATCTGCTTGTTCTTACCATTATAGCTCCTCTCTAACTTTATCATTGCTCTTCAATTTCCAGCTTGACCTGGTCAACAATGAACTCTTTTCTTTGACAAGGTCATGGATCAGTGGAATTGATTTTGGCATTCTACAAGGATGAATAGGCCACAAGTCTGCAAGGGCTGCCACAGAGTGTTCCATATCTGTGATGGTCACCAGAGTTTTTTTCAATTCCACAGGGTTCATATTTGTGTTTGGCCTACCCTTACCCTTATCTTTGGCCTTCCCCAATGTCTCTGGTATTGGCCAGCACCACCTTTACCTAATCCTTTACATTCCCCTTCCCTGACATCACTGCTGTGGTTGAGGGGATCATTGTCACCTTCCCCTCTGCTGTTGACATTTTGGATGGGGGTGGTGCCTTTGCCTTACCCTGGTCTCCTGATGGATGTTGAGGCACATAGGGATCATTGCAATTATTGTCCTCTTTGACCAAAGTTTCTGTAGTTCATAGTATGATGATGTTGGTAGTGTGGGCAATATTGAAAGCTTTAGTGTACTTCCTAATTTTCAGACTTGTGCAAAGGCATTCATGATGGCCCCTTTATCATATGACATATTGTTCAGGAAGATGTTGTTTATTTTTGAACTGGTGAGCCTATAGATGTGGACTATCTTGACCTATTAGCTGTTGATCCTCAAGAACCAATGACAATATGTCCTAAATTGTATGTTACAAGGCACTTGCTCTGGCACCTTGTAACAGACTTTTTTCTTTTTTCTTTTCATCTTACTTATTATTAGAGTGTAGTTTTACTACAGCTGTGAGCTTAGCTCCACTCTCTCAGTAAGGACTCTATCTCTTTTCCATATAATGTTATAGTATTTACATATCAAGCTGCAAGTTTTACTCCAAGTGCTATTACTATGCAATTAGCAAGGACTCATCTTTGTTTATCTCTCATTTCACTTGTGCTTGTGGCTATTTACTTAGTTTACATTGGACATGTCTCTGGTCACATGATCTTGTTGATTGCTGTGCAGTCATCATTGATCTATGAATCTTATTCATTTATACTATCTTTAGGATATGTTATTAGTATAAGTAGTGGCAAGCCTGGCAATCTTAAAACCCCAGTCTTGTCAACTTTACAATCTAGAGATTCTCCTATACTGTACTTGATCTAAGCTTGCCTACAAACTCACTTCATAAACTCTAAGAACTATGTCTAAAGATCTCTAGTCACTAAGCATCACTAAGACATCCAATACTCACCATCCTGGATCCTCATATAGTCATCAGAACTATAGTTCTCATCATTTACTCGTTGATCCCTCTCTTCTTCATCATCATCAGGAACATCTATCAACTATATCATTACCAGGAGTATTCAATCAACACATCCCTAAGACCATTCAATATGCCACTCTTAGCATTGTACATAAATAATGGTTGATGATGATATGATGTGACTCTTGTGGGTACTTACTGCAATGATCAAGACATTTGTGAAAGACATGTTGAGCCTGATGGCACTAACAATTGATATCAAGAGTACCTGTGGTACACTGGGACCTCCTTCCTTGAATTTCTTCAAGGTGTCTGATTTGCCTTTAGTAACATCTTCAATGACAGGGAAGCTTACAGTGAAGAGTATAAGATAATTTTCTCTTCAGACCTGTCAGCATCTTCAGTGATGCAGAATTGAATCTCCAGCATCATCCCTGGTCTCCACAACTCTCAGGGGATAAGCATTTTGTTGAGATAGATGGTGGGTGACAATGGCAATGATTGCATCCACCTTTCACAATGGCATTTCCCTGCATTCATTGACAGATTCAGGTGTACTGTATAGAAATGTGGCATGGTGCATGTGTGGTGAGAGATGACAGAGGACCTGCCTAGACAGGGGCAGGGTTTGACAAAGGTGAAGTATAGAAGATATAGTCAGTGTTGGAAAGTTCTTACATGCTATTCTCTCATTCATCATCATCTGACATACCATGTGTTAGGTACAGTGACTTCCAAAACCAATTCAATTTCTCATTGATGCTGATTAAATCAGGAACCAGAACAAATAAGACCAAAGTGTAAGTTGATGCCTACAACTAGAATATCAGGGCTATACATTTTGAAAACAATTGTGTAACTTGGATCAGTATCTATGGAGATATAAACAGCTTAATCTAGGGTATCATTGAATCAATGTTGTAACTACCTGTCAAAAAACAAGAAACTAGGAATTCTAATACTTTGTATGACCTCTCTTGGCCTTAATTACTGCTTCAAGTCTTCTAGGCATACTTTCAATCAAGTTCTGACACACCTCTGCTGTTCTCTCCCAAATCTCCCAAACTCCTTTAGGCATTGTTGAATACTCCCCCAATCATTTGATATGTTGCCATGGATGTTCAATGGGGTTTATGTCTGGAGACTGTGGAGCCCAGTCCAGAATATTGATATCATTGTCTCCAAACCATTTGGTGGCCTTTTTGGAGGTGTGCTTGGGGTCATTATTCTGTTGAAAAATGACATCCTTGGCAGAAAACCCTGATTCCTCCAGGCTGGGCAGTAGGTTGTCCTCTAAAATACTCACATACTGATCTGCATTCATCTTCCCCTTGACCTCTGCAAGTCTTCAAACTCCCTCCCAACCCATACAGCCCCAAACCATGATGTTTCCACCTCCAAACTTCACTGTGCCCTGCACCTCACAATCAATCAGCCCCTGGCCAACCTGCTTCCAAACACACTGCTTTCCATCTGACCCAATTCTGTTGATTTTGGTCTCATCTGACCAACTAATCCTCTTCCAGTCATCTACAGTCCAGTTTTGGTACTTCAAAGTGAAGGCTAAGTGTTTCTTGTGATGTACTGCAGAGAGTAGCAGCTTTTTCTTCTTTGTTACAGCCTTCAATGAATGTCAGTTAAGAACTTGGCACACAGTTTGTGGGGAGGCAGGGTTGGGGATGATGGAGTTGGTGTGCTTTGTAGCCTGGACAGCATTGACAACCTTTTTTGCAGTGATTTGTGTAATGGTAGCATGTTCAGAGGTGGCAGAGAGCTTGGAAGGATGACCAGAATGAGGTGACTGACAGTTGGGAAGGAGGTCTTGGAGGACCCTGGCAACTGTAGGCTGGCTAACACCCAGAGAGGAAGCAATTTTGTGGATTGACCATTGCTGGCTAGAGCAATGATGTTTTCCTTCTGAGCAGAGGAGATAAAGCACATGGGAGAGTTGAAAAGCATTGGGTGGGTTGGCAGTGCTTAAATGACTTCAGTTGAAGTGGTTGCTAAGATACAATATCTATAGCAACCATCTGTCAACCACATATCTGTCAAATTTTGACAGATCTGTCAGACTTTGACAGTTCTGACAACCAGTTACAAAATTGATTCAATGACATTCTAGATTGAACTGTCTGTATCTCCATGGATACTGACCCAAATCATGTAATTCATTTTCCAATGTATGGCCCTGATGTTCTAGTTTCAGACATCAACTTACACTTTGGTCTTATTTGTCCTGGTTCCTGAGTTAATCAGGAAATAATGAGAAATTGCAAAACATTGAATCAATTTTGGAAGTCACTGTATCTCTCCATTTCATTCCCACATACTGCCAGTTGTGAGTAGACACACACTTTACAGCACTCTTTAGCTGGCCTGTGCACAGCCACATTAGGTACTTATTGACTTTCACCAGGACACTATCTGATGGTCAATCTCTTACATTTGCTCCCCCAGTATGGACAGACTTGTTCTTTTCTACTACATCTACTTTACAATCCTACTAGTGGCTTTGGCCCTCTTGGACTTTCTACCATTGCTCTTTATGCATGCCCACACACTCCCTCCTCCTTAAATGGAGTGACTCTGCCTAGGTGACCACCACACTGAACATTGTGCTCCAACAGCCAGCTACTATGATCAAGATGGCAATGAGTTAATTGATGATGAAAATGAGCAAGGTATTCTCCATGATGAGAGCCCACAGAAGTGAGAGAGGTTTAGAGAAAGGACTGAAGGTGGGCAGACAAGAGAGAAAATGAGTAAGATATCCACTGATTTATTTAATATGCTATGAGACTTCTTGATATACAAACAAAGGGTGTGCATAGACCAGCTGACTAAACAAAGACAAAGTATGGGGCACAAGTGACAGAGTGAGTGAACAGTGCTCATAGAAAACTATCATACTATACTCCATAGAAGGATTGCAGCCAGGGTGGAGGAGTGCTCACCAAACACTCGAATAGAACATCTGGTTATGCACATCATCAATTTCCATTCACCCTTGTAGTCATAGTTGATGACAGGCAGGGGGGCAGGACATGATGATAAAGATGTAGGTAGTAAGGGAGACAAGATCCCACATTGTGGGAGAGATGACAGAGGGGAGAGCTATGCAGAAAGATGAGGTGTACTAGTAAGGTACAGAGTAGATAGAGGGTGATACTGCACAGAGCACATAGGTATGTGAGATAAAAAGGCTAGAGAGGAAGAGTAACCCACCTCACTAAGTGCAGAAGAGCTGAGGTGAGAAGATGATGGGGAATAAAAGATATAGTAAGAGTGAGATATAGTTAGAGAGGAGCTCAAACTATAAGTTCAAAGGTGGAGATGAAAATGGAAAGGAAAGATGGAGGGTTTCAATAAGATAGATGATAAAGATAAATGTACACAAGATGTGTTAGTGTGGTCAGCATCAGATCACCTTTTATTCACTCTATCTTTTTCCTATCTTTCTTATGTCTCTATTGTTACAGATCTCACAATCTATCAAAGCAATTCTCATGGTCATGCATTCTTCTTGTTTGTCTTTATTGGTTGATGATGCACCTGTGGTCCAATCTCTGATCAGCCCAATTACAAAGTAGTTATTTTCTCACTATTACTGCAGATGATCACTCAACCTTCTCACACTTGCTGCAGAGTATTACCAATCTTTCCCACACCTACTGCAGATATCAGTCATCCTATTTCTGATTGGTTGTTATTATTAACTCTACTGCACAGCCTTTTATAGTTCATAAGCCTGCCCTAGAGTACTGTACTATATATACAATATGACTTCTAGCAATATTTTTTGGTTCTGATTATCTGGGATATCCACCAGGTACTGTAAACACAGGTTTGGGCAGGCAAGGCTCAGAAGGTGATGGATAAGCATTAAAATGTATATAGCCCCCAAAGGGTTGCAGAAAACAGTCATCCTGCAGTGGTAGAGAGAGGTGTGGTTGATACAGGTGCCACAGCATAAGAGTAAAAAGCTGCAGGGGAGTGGATGGTGAGAATAAGATAGAGAATATCTTAGTTGTGTAGCATGTAGGCTATCTTATATAGTGGTGGGATTGAAGGTTGAAGTGGAGAGTAAGAAGTGTAGAACAAAGGCTACCATAAGAGGATGTGGGGCATGCTAAGAGCGGCCTATTGGATGGTCTTAGGGAAGGTCTATTATGTTACTCCTGGTAACCAAGTTTTGGATGTTGGCTTGATGAAC
>QLPN01010411.1:0-16632 GCA_003314395.1 Albatrellus ellisii
GACCTACTTACCCCACGTTTGTGTAGCACGTACTACAACCCCACATACAACCCTGCATTATAGCGCTGCCTGAATTCAGTGCAGCGTGCACTATATCTACTACACCCCCCACATTCTGTTACTATAGAGCATTACCTTACAAATGTTCTACCACATTTTACTACTCTGCGCCATCATGTGCACCACCGCCTACCACGTCCCAACTACTTGTACCCTCTTCACTGTCCTTTTCTCAGCCTGCCCAAGCCTGCGTTCACAATAAACCCCAGTCTTGTCAACTTCACAATCTAGGGATTTTCCTATACTGCACTTGATCTTAGCTTGCCCTTGCTTTCCTATATTCTAAGAACTAAGTCTAAGATCTCTAAGTCACTCTATGTGCCACTAAGACATCCTAAACTTGTCACTCTGGATCCTTGTTTAGTCATAGGTGGTATCATCCTTGTCACTATCACTATCTCATTGATCCCTTTCTTCATTATCATCAGGAACATTTACTACACTTACCAAGCACACAACAACTACTTTGTTACTAGGGGTATAGTTATCACAAACCTTCCCTAAGACTGTCCAATAGGCCACTCTTAGCAGTAATGGACTTTTTTCTTTTTTCTTTTCCTTTTTTCTTACTTACTATAGATCTAGTTTTACTAGCACATATCTATGGTAAGGACCCTAACACTTTACATTTATAGTATTACAGTATTTACATACTGAGCTTTCTTTAGTGTGAACTATGGGGAGTGCACCTAGTCTCCCTATAGGGATATATTGGGACTCCAATCCTGATAGGTGCATGGGCAGTGGAGAGGGCCATGGCCTCTGTGAGAGGAGTATAGTGAGGCCAATGGAAGTCAAGGCCAAACAACAACTAAAACAAAAGAAAAGGACAATCATGCTTTGACTAGTGGATATCCCAGGTGGAGAATTAGCTAAGACAAGAAAGAAGAGATGCTACTGCACCTAGCAGATATCCCAGATGATCTGAAATGGAGAATATTGCTAGGAGTCCTACAGTATATATAGTACAGTACTCTAGGGCAGGCTGATGAACTAGCAAAGGCTACACAGTAAAGCTGTAGATAGAAACCAATCACAAAGAGGCTGACTGATGTCCACAGTAGGTGTGGGAAGGATTGGTGACACTCTGCAGCAAGTGTGAGAGAGCTGAGTGAGCAACTGCAGTAAGTATGAGAAAGTGAGTCATAAGTAGTTCATAACCAGGCCAATCAGAGATTGGACAATATACATGTCAAGCCAATGAATCCTAAAAGAATAAGTACAAGACCAAATAGATCATTTCACTGGATCAAGAGCAATAAGAGGATTAGTGATGATATAAATGTAGGAAAAATATGAAAAATGAAAAAAAAAAATAGAGAAATAATATGCAGCATGCCATATAGTGTTCAACAGCAGGGTAATCATTGGGACATGCAGAGGAGCAGTGATAGGTGCTGCAGTGGGGTGAAGGAAAATAACAACCACTACCACTACAAATCTGAGGGGTGTGAGCCATAAGATCCTCTATACACTGAAATATAAAGAGTTAGTTGCTTATAGAGTGATGCAATAATGCAATGTGAATGGGCAATAATAGGGAGATATGATAAAACTTGACACTGTAAATGCAACAATAATGTGGACATGGACACAATGCAACAAACCACAGACACAATGCAACTATAAATGCAAGACAGACACAACAAACATGACCTACAAAGTGCAAGTGCTTTCTTGATTATAAGATGCAAGGAGGGGGAGAACTGAAAGCACTTTTTCACCTTGAGACTCAGATGGGAGAGGAGGGCAAGTCTCGGGGGGGGGGAGTCTATTTGTTCTGGCAGGCAACAAGCCATATAAATACAAGTCTAGCTCCAAGACTAGAGCACAACAATACCCAACAGAAATTTTACAAATGCAGGGTTGATCATAAAGACAAATTGGAATGAGATGGAGAATCCAGAAATAGACACAAATAGAGAAAAATGAAAGAAGTATCATACCATAGAGGATAAGCAAAAAGGAAAAGTGCTGATTGCACCAAAAGCTGACTTTGCAACCCATGACTCCATGGTTACTTGGTAGGCCTCAACCAAGCCTTGGCCCATATGTCCTATCAGTCCTGCTCCTCATCAGCCAAAGCCAGTCCTCTGTTCCAGCACCAAGGCAATAGTATGATTGATGCAACCGTGGATGATTATTGCATGCAGCAAATTAATGCAGCAATGGTGGGCAACATAGTTGGGGGGGCAGGGGGAATGGAATTAGGAGGGGGGAGGTGGCAGGAACAGAGATACAGGTTGACAAAGTAATAGTCACAGGATGGAACCCATGTGTAGTGTGGGAACACTGGAGACAAAAAAGGGCAGTCAGACCAATGCAAAACAAGACAGGTGGCTGTATAACAGAAGCTCTGGAGAAGATAAAGGAGCAGCAAAGAGAACAAACAACAGGAAGATGGGAGAAAAGACCATAGACCTGAGAGACCAATCTGAGAGACTTAAATATGGTATGAGAGCAAAGGACTGCATGAGCAGCAAGGCAGGAAACATGTGCAAGAAACTATCATGTGAAAAAGGAGGAAAGTACAACATGTGTAACCCTGCAGCTTACTCACTACCTACACCTGCCTGACATCTGTCCAATCCACCCCCTACATATGTCAGAGCTATCTACATCAGGGTATCACATGTTTCCAGACATCATCACATTACCATATCTCCTGCTGCCCACCTCATGCATTCCATATCTCATCAAGCAGTACTAAATGAATCCAGAACTGAGGATTGCCTCCCACCTTCTTCTCTCCTGTTTTCTCCCTCCATGTTTTCTATGTCCATCATCTTCCATCATTGAGATATAGACAGTTGTCCAGTTTAGTTGCCTTCATCCAGTCTCAGGCAAAGTCCCATGAGGTGGAGCTCAAAATCACATGTGCATTCACACTTTTGGGCTCAAGAGGTGGTTAGTCACAGAAAAGTCCCCCATTCACACTCTAGCCAATCAAAATTCACAACTTGTACAGTGCCATTCACACTTTTCCTCACACTTCTCCTGCTGTGCCTGCAACTTTTCATGGCTGGGCCACACTTCCACACATCCATTATTTCCATTTTGGGGTGCTCCACATGATGTGTGATGTGTTGCACTGTCTGAGTTGTTGTGCTAATATACTGGTGTGTTCCACTTTGACAGATCCCTAATCCTTTGTTTGCCACACAATGTCCTGGTTCCCCCTGAGATTCCTTTTGGGATATTCCTTGTATGGAAATTCTTGATGGTAGAATACCAGGATGAACAATAGAAGACTAATTCAGAATGAGAATCTACACTAGAAAGATAGATGATGATGACAATGACAATGAGAAGATCAATGTGATATACAGTAGGCTGAGAGCAGAATTGAGGGTTGGAAAGATAGGATATTCAAGCAGCACCTGCAGCATCATCAAAGTCAGCCCCAGATGTTGGAGAAGATGCAGGGTTGGTGTTGGGAGGGGGTGCATTTGAAGTTTGGCTTGCTTGCTTTGTTCTTTGGCCCTTTGGGCATAGTGCTATGTGGAGTTGTGGCAGTGTCCACATCAGGAAAAGAGTTTTTGGCCATGATTTAGCCTTATTTACATAGGTCCGATATGCTCTGTAGGTCTAGGTAGGCAAATAGGCAGCTTTGTAGGCTTTAATGGGACATTGGAGCCTATATGAAGTCACTATAATATACCTATCTACAATGTAAGCCAGTCATGTTGGGTTGGACTTGTGCTCTGGAGTTTTTGCTGTCTATGAGTCCTAATAACCTATGACAGTCATTTCCTATGGCTGCCTACCATGACCTATGTACCTAATGTCATACCTCCATATCTGGGACTAACCTACATACCTACCATGCCTCTAGAGGCTCTGTAGCCCTACAGAGGTTTCAACCATTTTCCTGATGCATCTGCTAAGAGTGGCCTATTGGATTGTCTTAGGGAAGGTTTGCTATAACAATACCCCTAGTAACAAGGTGGTGGGTATGCACTTGATAAGTGTAGTAAATGTTCTGGATGATGATGAAAAGAGGGATCAATGAGATAGTGATGAGGACAATACCACTGATGACTAAACAAGGATCCAGAGTGATGGGTTTAGGATGTCTTAGTGACACTCAGAGTGACTTAGAGATCTTAGACTTAGTTCTTAGAGTGAAGCAAGTTTGTAGTGAGCTTATGTCAAGCACAGTAAAGGAAAATCCCTAGATTGCAAAGTTGACAAGACTGGGGTTTAAGACTGCCAGTCTTTCAACTATGTATACAAAACCAGAGTCCTAGAGATAGTACAAGTAAATAAGGTTCATGGATCAACAATGATTGCATGGCAATCAACAAAGTCACATTACCTAAGATGTGTCCATAGATATAGTAAGTGGCTCAGCCACAAGCATGAAATGAATGGGAGATAAACAAAGATAAACAAATGATGAGATAAGATGAGTCCTTGCTAATTGTATAGTGATAGTCCTTAGCAAGTAATTAAAGAAAGATAAAGAAAAGAAAAGATAAGTACTTGGAGTAAAACTCACAGCTCAGTATGTAGATACTGTAGTACTATAAAGAGAGAGATAGAGTCCTTACTATAAGTTGGAGCTATGCTCACAGCTGTAGTTAGTACTACACTTAAAGTAAGTGAAATATAAGAAGGGAAAAAGAAAAGAAAACCATTATGAAGTGCCAAAGCAAGTGCCTTGTAACAGCATCCATCACAGAGTCTGTCAACATCTTCAACAGCTGCTGAAGCTGTCTTGCCATTTGTGATGTCATCTTGGATGTGCTTGATGAAAGACATGAATTGTGATCATTGTTGCCAAGCCTGTAGATGATCCAAAAATGAAAGAGAGAACAAATACAATACCAGGACACTTACATTGTCATTCCTGCATGGTAGCTTGCCCTTTCCTGATCTTTTGTCTTCATGGTGCCCCCATTCTGATTCAACAAGCTGCAAAGGAGGACCTCAACTGACACCATCAACAGATGCACCCTCATCCCAGGTTTCCCAGAGAGACTTGAGATCTGGGTAGCCACTGAGACTCTGTGGACCCCAGCTGTCCCATAGCATGTCAGGCCATTTGATCAACTTGAAGATTGTGTTGACACACAGATGTTCAGCACAATGGCCACATGAGACCAAGGCACTCCATTCAAGGAGGCAAGGGGGAGAGGATGGATGTGAGCACATGGGGCAGAATGCCCAGAAAGAGATGTTACAATACTGACATAGCACAATATATAGTAAGAGGGAGTGTAGATGCTAGTACAGTGAGGGAGAAGATGTAGAACTTGACTGAAGATCAGTGTCCCTAATCTGATACCTATATACATAAAAGAGTGGTGCACAGACCATGCTGATGTAATAGAGTGTGGGGCACAGGTGCTGGAGCAAAGAGCAAAATGCATGTCAACAGATTGCATGTCAGCTGCAGTGGCCTGTGTCAAAGGTGGGAATACTGAGCAGGAGATGTGCTTGTTGTGCAGAATGCAGCAGGAGGTGGAAGGATAAGATTGTCAGGCCACTATTATTTTCCTTATTTTTCATTTCATTTTCCCTGTTTTTCTTATGTCTCTACCACTACAGATCTTACAATTGCTCCTGATCTATTGAAGCAATTCTCATGGTCATGCATTCATCTTGTTCGTATTTATTGGCTGATGACATGCTAGTCATCCAATCTCCGATCGGCCTGCTTACAAAGTAGTTATGACCCTTTCTCTCACTGTTACTGTGGAATCCTTCTTATTGTTCTCACCCTTACTGTGCTTATTGTACAGCACTGATATGTCCCTTCTACTGTTAGACATGACATCATTTCTCTTATTCTCATACTCTGGCCCTATAGTTGTAGTGTGTAGCATGGTCTGTGCACTCATTCCAGTACTATATATACAGTAGTCCACTTAGCATTTTTTCCCCAGTTCTAACCATCTGGGATATCTGTTAGAATATACAATTGCCAAAATAGTGACTTGGCTTGGGTTTGAACCAAGGACATCCCTTACTCCAGGTGGGTGCTCTAGCCACTGAGCCACCAGGCCATGTCTAAGTGAATTGCTAATAGCATGATGTGGAGCTGTCACAACTACTGTAGAGTTGTAACTCTGCTATGAAAGTATTGTAGCTCTGTTACAAAGTGTAGTAGCACATGTACAGGGTCAGGCACTTGACCTTAAGTCCAACAATATCCACTAGGTGCAGTAGCCTCTAGTCTCTTCTGGTCTTACTTTACTAATGATCATCTGGGATATCTGCTAGCTTTGAAGCATGATGAGTCCTTTATTTGTTTTAGTCTTTTCCTCAGTTGTTCAGCTTCAACATTAGTGTTGGCCTCACAAAGATCAAACCAAGTTTGGAGAGGAGGCAACAGCAGAAGAATGTGGAGCTTCCCACCTGTATGTGTAACCACAATTGGGAGGTGCACTGTGTGGTGCTCAATGAGAGGAGACAGGCCCAGTGTTGGTTGGGGTGGTTGCACATTTGGACTTGATGGGGATCAGTGTGGGGACAATGAGGCATCACCATCTGGAATCTGAGAGCTTACCACACCCATATTTTCATCTTGCAAGGCCAGTGGTGCTCATGCAGGGGTGAGTGGCACAGAGCTGTCCAGTGATGAGCATGTGGGGCTTGCATGGGTGATGGATGCAGCAATTGACATGAAAGCAGACTGTGTAGTTTCCTCCTGAAAGCTGGCAGCAATCTCATGGTCAACCTCAAGAGCTTCTTCTGCAGCAGCATGAGCAGCCAGCCACTCCTCAAAGAAGGATCAGGCCTCAGTACAGTGAGTGACTCAGAGCCCTCTGAAGATGAGGCAATCTGGGAATTCCTGGTGAAGGCAAGCCAGCACCTGTTAAAATATCAATGAGGAGAGAGAGAATGATTGAGGAGATGAAAGAGATGCATACCCTCCAGACAAAGGGGTGGAGCTGTTGAAGAAGCTCCAAAAAATTGACATTCTCCTGGTTGATCTTGCCATTCTGAGTTTGCAGGTGGCTGAGCACATCTTCAACAAATGGGAAGATTTTCAGTTGAAGCTCCTGGGGAACAGCAACCTCTGCCCAAGGCACATGGTAAGCCTCACCAACATAGAAGCCAGCAAGTGCAATGACAGCCTGAGCAAGGAATGACCAACTAAGTATCTGCTACACCTCCCAAGCTGTCAATGTTGTTGACACATATTTTTTGGAATCTTGTCAGCATAAATCTCATGCTGAGTATTACCCACTGAATGCCCAATGGCATCCACCTGATCCATTGTGACCCTGTTATGAGAGGGAAATAAACATCAGGTCAGCTCCAATGAGTGCACAGGATTATGTACCCCATGTCCTCCATGACTGTTGGCATTGTGCAATGTGCCTTCTGCTGAGGTGGGCTTCTCCACAGTCTTCCCAAACACCAACTGAACCTGCATGTCATCATGAGTTGGTGCCATATTCCAGTAGTACAACATGACCAGAGAGCTACCTTTCACCAGGACAATGAGCACAACCAATCCCAGCAATCCACACAAGGGCAGAGGCTCTCTTGACCAAACATATAATGGAGAAGAATGGCAAGCATGCCCACTGAGTATCCAAACAGCTCATGGTGGGGAAGTATGAAGTTGTAGTTAGGCTTATTTTGCTGGGAAAATCCACATAAGCAGACCAGACTGTGAAATACTGTGAAAAAAATCTCATACACCAGGCTTCAGGATCTTTGTCTCATGGTATATAGAAAGGACTCCAAACACAGCCCCAGTACACACAAGATTCTGGCCTCCATAAGTGCAGAAGTCTGGGACAGACAGTCAGTGGGGTTGGATGCACAAAAGGAGGTTCACTAGCTCATCTCCATGGTTGAGGGTCATGCACTGCCATGTCCAACTAAAATGAGCCTTGATCATTGAAGGGACTGATAAATAGAGACCTGAATTGATGTTCACATAAGACAGAAGGACTACCCACACTACTTCAGATTCATCAGGATAGAAACCTTGATTTGATTGAAATGTTTGGGATACAGCCACAAATCAAGAATAGTGTATAATGTGACATCAAAGTCCTCCTGCCTAGATGCAATCTTGTCAGCCAACACCATGGATCACCATGTGTTTCACATACTCTAGCTGGAGCCATTGTGCCTGGACCATGACAGACTTGTAAAAGTCCAGGCAGTGGGAAGTCATCACTGGCCTCTTCTGATCAAGCAACAGGTCATCATCCACCTGACATTAGCAGACATGACTAAGCATGGTAAATATTTTCTTTAGGGAAGCCTGGAAAGCATAGTCATGAGGAAAAAAAAACATTCCAGGGAATTTTGTTAACTTACTGCACTGAGCCATTTATCAGTAGGCCTCTTGTCTCCCTTTTTGGTGAAAAGCTTATAAGTGGCCACATACTTAAGATACTCAACAGTATGGTTAGAATCCACTACATGTCTTGTATGACCCCTGAAGCCAATACCCCCACTAGCAACCACTAACATTCAAAATAGAGTCAGTCATATTGTAAACACAAATATATATGCCAAGGCAAATGAACCTTCCATAGATGAAGCACACTCTCCTCCATCTATCAGCCACTTGTTACAAGGCATTTGCTTTGGCACCTTGTAACAGGTTTCTTTTTCTTCTTTCTTTTCTTTTTTATCTTACTTACTAGTAAAGTGTAGTATTATTACTACAAGTGTGAGCTTAGCTCCACTTTACTTAGTAAGGACTCATCTTTTCTTTTATCTTTTATAGTACTTAAGTGTGAGCTTAGCTCCAAGTACTATATTAGACTCATCTTTTCCTTTTATCTTTCTTTATTTATTATAACATTTACTTGCTAAGGACTATTATTATACAATTAGCAAGGACTCATCTTTCTCATCTTTATTTTATCTTTGTTTCCCTTTGGTTCATTTCACACTTGTGGCAAAAGTCACAGTACTTACTCCATGGACACAACTTACTGTGCATTACTGTGCATTACTACACACTCATTGTTGATCAATGAACCTTACTATACTTAGCACTCTAGAGTAGTACATAGTTGAAAGACTGGTGATCTTAAAACCCCAGTCTTGTCAACTTCACAATCTAGGGATTCTCCTATACTGCACTTGATCTAAGCTCATCAATATCTTGCTTCACTCTAAGAACTAAGTCTAGGACCTCTAAAATCACCTTAAGTGTTGCTAAGACATCCTAAACCTTGTCACTCTGGATCCTCAATTAGTCATTGGTGGTATCATCCTCATCACTTTATCATTGATCCCTCTCTTCATTGTCATCAGGAATGGTTATTACACCTATCAAGTGCACATCAACTACCTTGTTACCAGGGGTACTATCATATCAGACCTTCCCTAAGATCATCCAATAGGCCACTCTTAGCACCACTCTTCCACCAGCTGTTGAAAATATAGGCATCAACCTAGTATTTGTGTGAGCAGCAGGTGGCTGTGAGTGCAGGTATGAGCCAACAAAGAAGAGAAGGAAGTAGGTGAGGTAGATTGCCATATAGGCACAGTAGTACATGGTGCACACTAGGGTGCAGAGTGGAGAGATGTGGTACAACATTTTTGTATAATACCGTAGAGCTACAGAAAGTGGGGGGTGTAGTATATGTAGTGCGCACTGAACTGAGTTCAGGTGGAGTGTAAATGTGGGGTTGTGAGTGGGGGTGTAGTATGTGCTACACAAACGTGGTTGTAGTGATGTAAGTGGGTGTAGAATGTGGTAGTTGGTTTAGTAAGTAGTAGAACGTGCATCAGTAAGGACATTAAGAAGATGTGTAGTGATAAGTATAGTGAAGCTGAACAGTTACCATCGGTATTTCCAACAGTGGCAACAAAAGGACATCCATTACTTACCCAAGCCTTGGCTGAGATGCAAGCTGACCTTGCTGGATCATCCACCTCCATCTCACAATTGCCTTCTTCACCTTCATCTTCTTCCTCCTGTTTGTCATTGTCATGCTTCTCACCAGACTCATCCTCAGCTTGTTGTTTTGAGCCATTATGTGACTTCAAAGAGGGTGGTGGTGCCTTTGCACCTGTGTGAGAGAAAATAATGGCCATCAGCACCTGCATCTGTTCAAAAGAGTGCTGCCTGGCCCTTACCACAACAGCATTGAGAGGAGAGTGTGTTGGCCCACTTGAGAAGCCCTGTGCAGCAGTGATTGCAGCTGGAGATGGTCAAGGTCAGGAGACAATGTCAGAAGGTTGGAACAGCTTACATGGATTGACAGCAGCATTAGCAGCAACAGTAAGCACTGGTATCAATGGGGGTTGATTGGAGAGTTCAAGGAGCACCAGATCAATTAGATCACAGGGCTATGAAGAACATGTAGATCAAAGCCATTGACAGAGTGCCAGTGCTTAGCAAATACTTCCCAGTTGTGAGACTTTTTTGGGGGGCATTCACCTTCCCAAAATGGAAGGAAGGACTTTTCCTGTGATTTTCAGGGAACTAATCAATTTCACACCCAAAATCTCACATGCTAGAAAAGGGTAGTAGAACATGATGCTTCACTCTTGTGAGGAGCACCTACAAGACAAACTGTGCATTCATACAAGCATCAAGAGTGCAACAAAAAAGCCTGACACAAAGAAGCCTGACACAAAGATCAAACCCAACTGCAAAGCAAAACAAGAAAAGGGAAAAGGGTGGGTGGGCAATGCAAAACAAAATAGGTGTGAGAGAGCAAACTGAAAAACATAAGACAGTGAGAGAAACCCCTATCCACAAAAAATGCTCCAAGCTAACCTCTGAATGAGGAGGATCTGATGTCCAGGGACTTTCCATGACAGATCTACCACAGTCCACAGACAAATCCTCAATCCTTCACCTTATTCAACAACTAAACCCTAAACATACAAACTCAAACTCCATGCTGTCCTGCATGGGACTTGTCCTGAAACACCATTCAGGACTATAAAAGGTTTTCAACCCTGCACAGGGTCAGAAAATCTTTAGCAACAGAAGCTATTGTCCTAAGCAGGACACACCTTGAATGCTGTTTGAGGCAATAGCAACACTTCAACAATAGCAAGCAACCTTCTGCCATCCTGTGCAAGGCTAGCTTTTGCAACACAGTCCTGGTAAAACATGACTCTGTGCAGAGTCAGCAAAACCAAGCTTTGACAAAAGCAATATGTCTCAATAAACACACCTTGAACAAACTCCTTGAAGCAAAAACCTATGTGCAAGTTTTTGACCCAAAATAACAAAAGTGAGCAGGCATCATGTATAACTGGGGCAATCAATTAGTCTTATGTAAACCTTTTGTCTAAATTCAATTAAACAAGTCACAACTTGGTTGTGCTTGGTTGTGAATCACCTGCCACTTCACACTTTCAGAACTGTGATTGTGGGTAAAAGACTTTGCTTGAGGTTTCCCAATCTCATCTCCTTTGAGTGTCCCATGTGCAAGCATGCTTCCAACATCTCTATAATAATAGGAGGACAATTGGTAAGCAGTCCCATATTAGGGAAAAATGGTGTGTGAGGAGGTTGACATGTGGTTGAGGTATTGGCACTACAAAAAGTTGTCCCCTGGTGTGGCATGCTGTGTGTGGCAGTGTGGTATGCATGCAGCAATGCAGCATGCACACAGCAGTGTGGCACAGCATGCTAGCATGTCCTGGCTTTTTTTACAACCACTCATGCTGCTTCTCACTGCCCCCATGCTGCATGTACTGGCTGCTCACCACTGCCATTTACTGCATGCATCTATGGGCTGCTCGTCATACCTGAGCTTCTACCCCCCACACTGCATGCATTTGGTTGCTCACCACTGCCAAGTGTTGTATGTGCTGGCTGCTCAACATTGTCATCTATGCAGCATGTGTTGGCTACTCACCACCACCATGTGCTGCATAGACTGGCTGCTTATATATTTTTATCATAACAAAAAGCAAATTGCATACTGGAGCTGACCCCAACAGACTATATGGCCCTGCAGCCACACACCCTCCCTGCAGGTGCCCACATCCAGTGAAGATGATGCAGGCAACAGGTACATCCCTTCCCCTACCACCCATGCTGCCACTGTACAAACAGTGTGCAGCTCTCCATGAGGTCAAGCAGCTGCATGGTGAGTGCTGCACATACCATGTGTGCTGCCTCAGGCATGTCATATGACAGTGGGCATGGCATGCTTTTGGCACAGCATCATGGCAATTTTGGCAGTGGTGGTGGCAATGAGGCAGCCATCTTACTTTCCCATGCCTACCCACAGCACAGTGGTGGTAACCACCTCCACAGCTGCAAGGGATGGCATGGGGTTGAATACATGGCACTGCAGAGCCTTGGACATGAGGCCACACAGGTGCCGCACATGTGCAAGGCATGGTTCATGGTAGAGGTGCTGGCTGGCAAATGCACAGCACACAAACTGGTGAGTATGGCCACACATGAGACCAAATCAACTCACATGTTCCTGCAGGGTCCACTGCAGAACTTCAACCCACTGCACCCACCCCACACACAACTTCCATGTGCCTTGCATGCATCAGCTTCACACTGCATCTGTGAGGCTCATGCTAGATGGTGAGGTCACAAGAGTATGAGGAGGGGATTGGTGAAGGATTGAGACAATACACTTAGGATAAAGTCATGCTATCAGGTGGATATCCCAGATGTATAAAGCTAAAGAGCTATCTACTACACAAGAGTCCTTATATACTACAGGAATTGGCACACAGACCATGTGCTGTCACTGTAGGGCAGGCATATGTAAGTAAGATGCACAGCATTGCATAGCATCAGTAATTGACTGTGGGAATATGAGTCATGTGTGTATAGTAATTAGCCTGATGACAAAATAGCTATGAGTCATGGATGATTGCGATAAGATCTACAGATGATCTGATAAGATGAGATAAGATATATCCTGTAGATCTTGAGTGATAAGATCAAAAGAAATCATAAAATGAAAAGAAAAATAAATGCATCCTGACAGCATCTGCCTGACACAGATGTGGAGATGGGCTTGGACACCTGTACCTTGTGGACATGGACCTCCATATATTCCTCAGCTTGGGGGCTCTACTTTCTATTGTATGTCACTGTCATGTTCCATGCAGCTGCACACACTCACTGTCCATTCAGCTCCCATCATGCCACAGCTATAGCCAGTTGCAGTGCTCAACAATCTCAACCAGCCACTCTCTGTGGGCCAGTACCTCTGCTCCACACAAGCAAGTCCACTGACCTTCCCTTTTTCCCATACCCCCACTTGCTGACCTCTTTCCCCCTCCTTTGCATGCACATTGTCAACACTGTTGAAAGTGGGCAGCACAGCTAGGGAAGCAAACACCATGACACAGAATTGATAAGTGTAAAGCCCAAGGGCCATTATAGTCAGAGACCAGGTTACAGCCTTGGTAAGACAGAGCAGAGGGCCTTAAGACCACATCTGTAAGATAGAGAAGATGTGAACCAGAGGGTAGAGGGTACACAGAAGAGAGAGAGCTGTATAGAGCAGGTATGTCAGAAGAGAACTCAGAGAGTAGAAGAGATACTCACCTCAGCACATGCAGAAGTGCTGAGGTGAGACAAAGACAAAGTAAAGAAGATATAGTAAGAGCAGAAACGAGTTTAAGAGGAGCTCAAACTGTAAAGAAAAAAGAAATACCAATAAGATGAGATAGAGATAAGTATACTTAATAAGTAAACAGTGTGATCAGCATCATAAGGTAGTGAAAAACCAACAAACACCACACCAGGCACTGTGATCACCATCCTCACCAATCCTATCTGGGCTGTCAAGGTGCACATGTTCATGTCCTGTGTGGATTCACCCACCACATATCACAGCCTATGGTGTGTGTCCTTTATCCTTTTGTTGTCTACTGAGTCTGCATATAGCACACTGACACCATACTTCTGTGCAGATGGGTTCTTCTTCATATACCACATGGATGGTGTGGGGGGGCTTCTGGCATGGCACAACACTCACACTGGGGCTTCAAGTCCAAGCAATGCCAGTTTGCATGGGCCAGGTGCATGTGTCCTGTCTCTTTCAGCTACAAGTCACAGGGCTGACTGCATGCTGTCATGCCAGTTGAACACAGCACACACCATCATGTCTGGAAACTCACTGGTGTGCACCCTCTGCCCTGCAGTTGATTTCTGGACATGTTGCATACTCATGTGCTACCCCCACAGACTGTGTGGCCCTGCAGCTATGCCATGATGTGCTGCTTGCATGGCAGCAGGACAATGTGTGTGCATACTGCCAGCTCTGACTCACCTCACACTGGCCACCAATGCTCATCCACCTCAGCCAGTGCCCCCAGCCCAACACCCTGCCAGCACCTATTCCCAGTCAGGATCCAAGCTGCACAGGCAACAGCTCACCAATGTCATGCCCAGCAGCTCCAGTCCTGATTGGACATTCACTCAGTAAAATTCTTGGTCAGGGTAGTGGCCAAGAACAATCAGTACATCCCACATTCATGCCTACACACCCATTTCAGCCTCAGTATGTCTTTTCTTTTGTATTTTATTTTATTTTATTTTATTTGTTATGTATCTGCATTTGTGTTACAGGGATAGCAGCAACTTGGATGGATCATGTGCAGGCTCACCAGTGTTGATCAGAAAGAACCACCCATGTCACTGCTGCTAAGAGTGGCCTATTGGATGGTCTTAGGGAAGTTCTGATATGATAATACCCCTGGTAACAGGGTGGTTGATATGCACTTGATAGACATAATAACTGTTTCTGATGACAATGAAGAGAGGGATCAATGAGATAGTGATAAGGATAATTCCACCAATAACTAGACAAGGATCCAGAGTGATGAGTATAGGAGGTCTGAGTGACATCTTAAAGTTCTTAGACTTAGTTCTTTAGAGTGAAGTGAGATGAAAGGTGAGCTTAGATCAAGCACAGTGTAGGAGAATCCCTAGATTGCAAAGTTGACAAGACTGGGGTTTAAGACCACCAGCCTTCCAACTACTTATACTTAATCCAGAGTGCTAAGTATAATAAGGTTGCACAGTAATGCACAGTAAGTTGTGCCCATTGTGTAAGTAATGTGACTTAGCCACAAGTGCAAAATGAACCAAGAGTAAACAAGGGTAAATAAAGACAAGAAAAGGGAGTCCTTGCTAATTGTATAATGATAGTCCTTAGCAAGTGAATGTTATAATAAATAAAAAAAGATAAAGAGAAAAGATAAGTCTAATATAGTACCTGGAGCTAAGCTCACACTTAAGTATGTAAATACTTAAGTACTATAATAGAGAAAAGAAATATAAGTCCTTACTAAGTAAAGTGGAGCTATGCTCACACTTGTAGTAATAATACTACACTTTACTAGTAAGTAAGAGAAAGAAAGAAAGAAAAAGAAAAAAGAAAACACATTACAAGGTGCCTAGGCAAGTGCCTCATAACAACTGCTGTGTCAACAGTGCACAGCCTCCTACCTGCCAGCACCACCACTGTATGATTAGCATGCAGCCACCACCTGCCCACCCATGCCACTGCTGTGCCAATACAGCATGGCCACCACCTCCTTGCCCATGTTGCTGCTGTACCAGCACAGTGTGGAAACTTGCCCACCTGCCCTGCCCATGTCCACTCAAGATGACACAGGTGATTAGTACATACATCCTCCTGCACCCCCATGTCACTGCTGTCTCAACAGTGTGTGGCCCCCCACCCATCAGTGCTACTGCTGTACATATTTTTTTGTTTTTTTGTTTTTTTTTGTGACTGAGCACATACTCCACACCCCATCTGTGTCTGTGGCCATGTGCACACACTGCCATGGCATACACATACTAGGTGGGGCAAAAAAGGCACCCATCATCCTGCCCATGCTACCACAGCAGGTCTCACCATCACCCAAGCTGCCAAGCAAATTTGATGTCCTACCTGCATGTCCATGTTGCTGCTGTGTCAACAACACATGGCCATCTACCTGCCTGCACCTCTGCTATATGAACAGCACAGCCACCACCTCCTCGCACATGTGGCCACTATGTGGACCTCCACACATTCCTCCTGCACACACACACTGTGCTGTGCTGGTGTGTGCCAGCAGATGAATGTTGTACCCCCTTTTTCCTTTCTTTCATTTATCCTCAACTTGCATAGGAACCCTGAACCTCCTTACAACATCACAGGCATGTGTTCTGTCAACAGAACTATCAACTTTGTTCCTATTCTTCATCCATTTCTGTTTACAGCTATCATTCTTTCCTTTTATTCTCTGTTGCTACATATATCTACAACTGTGATCATGTCTTATTAGTTGATATTTCAATGCAACAGGTGTTTACTCTCTTGATATTTTGCAAATCTCTTTGTGAGTTCTGTTGATACTATCTTTTTAAACAATAACATGTTAGGCAGAATGTCCAGACTATGTTTTTCTGTATTGAATCATGCTACTGTATCCATGAGTATCATTGTGCCTGCAAGTATGCTGGGTACTTTGGCTCTACAATCATGTTGGTCTTTGACTTTCTTCTATTTTTATGCATCTACACTTAAATGCTTTGGCAGTGTTGATTACCATGTTTTTCTCTTTTATTTTCTGACAATCATCTCTTTCACAGGTGCAGAGTTCCTGGGTTGATGGACAGGGACATGTATGAGTAGTGATCAT
>QLPN01010436.1:5797-23666 GCA_003314395.1 Albatrellus ellisii
CCTTTGAGAGGGGGGGATGTCACGACTCCGTCCGTCGTCTTCCCTTGTGCTCCTGCATGCAGCAACATGTGCTCAAGTCACAGCAGACACCACATGTTAAATTCCATACACCTGTTGCACCAACTGTTGCCACTACCACAGGGTCCTCTTATATCTACTTGATTTTTGTGTAATCACTGATTTGCCTGTAGATGTTATTGTCATCAGAGATTGGTATAATGACAGTGAGCTTCAGATCCCTGCACTCATTCACGACGGTAGCGGCGCAAGCGGTGCTACCGGCCTTAATGAGCTAGATTAAGCTCACATACTTCGATGGCGGCATCATGCTCCGAAACGTAAGGGAGAGGCTCTTAATTTTAGGTGATGATGAACGCACTAATATCTTTTATCAGGTCATGTTGGGGAATGTATCGGCTCCCTGGGTCCCTCTCCTATTCTACCGTGCCGATCGAAGAAAATGATATCACCATGGGAGCCATCCAGGTGTACAGAAGCGGCGGGAGATAAGTACAACAGATGTTGTGTCACTTGTAAGAGCTTAATGAGCTCTTCGCCGACGTCACGTCACCAATCAGAGCCGCGGTCAAGTTCGTAAGGAAGCTCTGGGCCGATCGCATACCATTGTTCAGGGACAGGAAAGGGAACGGGGGGCGTATACCCTTGAACAATACGAGACACTGGCAGCCATAGGTCGATGAGGGTGTCATCAAGGGTGGGGGGACTAACGTCACTGCCTTCAACGGCAAAACCTGACGATGATGATGACCCGAGTCCTGCAATCATGGGCGTGCCAGCAGCGAAGACCCATGAAAGCACTAGGCTTCAAAGCCGCAAGATTTGAGCGTGTCTCTGTTGTGTCCAAGCATGTACAGAATTGTTCGTAGACGTTTAGAATCACCTACATGCGCAGGCTTTCAACTTGGTGACACATCTGTGACCGGGACAGGTGATCATGTGTTGCTCACATTGCAAGCCCAGACTTCGAGACGCGCGTTTGGCACTCGAAAGAAAATTCGTCAGCGCCTGGAGATGTCATGTCGATATTTGAAATATTGCGTGGAATAGTAGAGGCCGCCCCGCGTATGTTGACTCCCACACGTCCGAGTCCATCCCAAGGAAAATACTGGGTATGCTCGTAAGGTAGACTCATTAACTTGGGTCATGCTGAACATGAGACTCGGATGACCCCACCTGCTAATCATCTCACGCGCAATACATTACGTACTGTCCTTGACTTCCAACTGGTCTCTGTAGCTGACCTCAGCCGAAGACAGTCGTTCTGCGTTTACTCGACCCATTCACCGCAACATGCACGCCCACACATCCACAAAGGCACGCTATTTTGAGTGCATATGATGTGTGTTTTTCTTATCCAGAGGCATCGTACCAGGCGCAGGAGGCACGTGTAGCTGCTCTACAGGCCGAAATCGAGGACCTACAAAAGGCTCTGGGGTACAGTGCCACTATACACACACCATCATCGAAAGTACTGATTCTTTTACATCGCCAGTGACAATGTAGATGCGGACAAAGTTGTCTCTCGACACATCAAGCTCCTGCACCGGTACAATGAGGCAAAGGACGCTGCACAGGTAAGGTTTATGCTGCATCCGCGTCAGCGCCGACCTTAACGATTCCTCCACAGATTCTGATAGGAAAGGTGAGTCTCGTATACTTAGGAAGAGTCATCGGAAGGACGCACATGCATTGATGCGCATATACGCAGCTTGCGGGCTACAGACAAACGACAGTACGGCAGATCCACGAGGACTTTGGACTCAATGACGGAGACTGAGACTCTGTTCGTGGTAATGGCTTCCGAGTCGCTCAAAGAAGCTAATTTCATTTAGGCGGCGCCACCTGGAAGGCTCGAACGCCCTCAAATTCTCTCACGGACGAATATTCGACTGTTTGAGCTCATTACGCTGTTGGCTCGCTAGAATTTGTTCTACTATGAATAGTTAGATGTACAGTGATTGAAATATCCTAGAAGTGTAAATGTTATGCCGACGCAGAGCAGTTTCTGTTGCAAGTCTCCAGAAGATAAGAATAAAAGAGTAATATCCAGTCCTCTTTTGAGCTATGTGGTGGCGTTCTCTCCAAATGATGAGTAGCGGTGGTCATCTTGGAAAGTCCTGACGGCGCGATACCGCGAGGCGTGGCAATGTGTATCTCGCTTGTCGCCCCCTTCACCCTTGAAAGTGATTTCAGAGGTTTCAAGAGGTAACCTCAATGGGTGCTTGACGAGGAGCGAAACTAAAACCAGCACAATGAATCAGAAGCTGAGAACACACGAGTATACCATGAATGGTTTAAATGAGCACCAGGCGTTGCGCAGGCAGGTAGATCAATAACTAAGGGTAGCATGCATGGGATAAGAGGTGGACGAGGATTTAATCAGCCATAGCAAGCCCGGTGAAAGGAAGAGTTGGTATTCGAGGAGTGCCAGGATGCGGCTGGACCACTTTTTCCGTTTTCAGCACCAGCGTTCTCTTCTTGATGAAGTGTCACACACGTTCAAAGCCGGTTACATGAAGACGGGGAAAAGGGAAGACAATCGCCATGAATTACTCAGAAGCCATCGGAAGGAAAGTCCGAATATGTGCATCGTAGATGAAGAGAGATGGACGTACAGAAGATCGGCATGGATGTCCCACAAGTTGTCAAGGTTCATACCCTGTCACAATGTTAGTAAGGCAGCCAGGAGGACTGTAGCAAGCAACATACGAAGCAGCCAGCCAGCAGGGTACAGCAAGCATGAAGAAGCGATGGTCACGAGCGTCAAGCGCTCCATAACCTCGTTCATCTTGCATAAGGCCATCTATTGCAGAACGGAGCCAATCTGACATGCAGACAGTGTGCGTGATGCAAAGGGAGTGCATATTGAAGGTGGGGTTGATCAGGCTCGCTGGCATGGCGGCACATACACCCAAGCCAGACAAGGTGCACCCCATGTGATCATGGACATTCGCCTGGTGTTCCCGACCCTAATTATGGTATGAGTACCAAGATTGGATAGCAACGCACTATATTTCTTCGACTTGTGACCCATGGATATACCGACACCCGTCCCAACATCAGCGGTCCCCAGCACGGGGTTGGCGAGCGCTGTCGCAGCCACCGACTGCTGCCAAACAGCCTAATTCCGACAGGGCCACGTGCCTCTCGCGAGACATCCGACTCGAGAGCACAAGCACGAACTCGGGGCGAGCACCGAGGACGATAAATTGAGTCATGGATGGAACCCGCCGAACTGGAGCAAGTCATCGAACTGGAGCGCAAACACTCGCAGAGGAAGCGCCAGGTGCTGCTACACGGTGCTAGCTGCAGCACACGCTCATGGTGCAGGTCGTCCAGATGGCGGAGCTGGCACGGACCCGTTCGTCACCAAGTTGTCCACGACAGAGAGACTGTGCTTTTCTTCACGATGCGTGTCCCTCCTCACTTCTATACGAACGCAGGGTTAATTGCGTTTTGGTCAGGAGCTCCCCCCGACGGCAATCTCACCATCCAGTTCGCGCCCTGCGCCGCGACCGCGCACGATTCTATTAATATGCCGCTGGGGATGTCAAGGGTGCCATTTCAAGCTGGAGAACATCCCCGATGATCGCTGCGGGCGGGCACATTGTACTGATGGACTCTCCCTAAGAGTTCCCGCGACGCACCTCGTCAATTGGGCCATTGGCATTGGGGTACCGGGACAGGTGATGGCTATACGAGAGAAGCTTTCTACTGCCCACCTCTGTGTCCTGACTTGAACACTGATGCGACAAGAGGTGTTATCAGGGCGCGCTGACGACTGATTCAGGTCATCGATAGTAGCTTCGTATCACAGAAACATTACTATTCCTTGCGATATCACGTTCTTTTCCATCAAGTCACTATGCTTACGCATCGTGGAGTTGTGATGCACCCCCCAATGGACTGAACTATATATATGCGTCGCGACATCTGATGCTCCACATCACGAAGATCCTGTGAACAACATTACGTGAAATAAATGTACGACTGCAGAGAGGTACTTAATGTCCAGAGTTCTCCTTGTATTACTGCCTGTCGACAGCTTTCGCTCTAACTCCTCCATCACCACCACCACCATCATTTCACTAGGCTCAAGTTCATCTTCCGTTGGCACATCGCGATTGACAGCGACTCATAGCATGTACCAGTGTCGACTACGTGTCAAGCTTGGTCTCATTTACAAACCTTATGGGTGGTCGCAGGTCACACAAAAATCCTGTGAATCTACCACGTCGCAAAAGCACAGTAATCTACATCACAGCTGAGTCAGTGGTCCAGTTTTGCGACGTATTATCGTGGTCAACTGTGACATATAGCTTGGCAACTGCCAGTCTGCGCACTCTTGAAACACGTACCTCCCGCTTTCAGTTTGCATCGCGCTTCCTTGCTATCGCCATTGCATTCGTGTTTCGCGGGTCCGATGTCAAAGAGCGCTTCAAGGATTGTCATGCGCTCATTGATGGCGATGGTTCCGGACGTGTTCTCGACTCTGCGCTATCGTCAATCAAGTGAAGGTTTCGTATTCCCAGAAGTAGATTTCCACTCAATGCAACTTAGGGAACGATAAACTTCGCATAAACGTGTGGCTGGTTGTACACGCCATGCAAAAGAAAAGGGGCATGGTCATCATTCTTATGAGTACGCGGATCGTATACTGAACACTAGCCTAACGCCACCGAGTGCTGTGACGGCACGTCAGTGGATTCGCGCTCGATTGATACATGCACATGGGGAAAGTGAAAGAATAGAAGTGTTCTTTCGAGCTGAAGACCGTCCTGGTGAAAGCTTCTGGCGCCTGGCTGCCATGAGAACTGATGTCCTGATCTTGACTGCCAGTCTTGGATGATATAGAAACCGACTTCGTCTGGGCCATCCCGCTCATATAAAACCACCCCGATATATATCCACAACTCGCAGTTGATACCGTTGTAGTACGGTGAACTGCGCTACAATCCCGCACTCCACCAAAAGCTTCGTAGCTCCCCAAATGCAACGATATATACTATTATCGAACGTCTCTTTTTATGCGACTTGCCTTCTTCTTGCAGCTTTCTGCTTGAACTCGGCAATAGCAACACCAACGGCAAGAGCAGTTGGCCTGACTCCAGGCCATGTGGTGCTGGTGCGCAAGAGAGCGGTCGAGATCTCCAATCACAGGTGAGCGACCCATATCGAGTATATCTGAGTCTCGGCAGACACAATCTGGGAATATGATGAATCTTTATTCACCATTCCGTTCACAGCTGGGAGATCGGAACGCTTGCTGAAGCCCTGACTGAGTTGGAATGGCCATCTTTATCCGTCTTCAGTAGAAAGAAGACCATCTTGCCAACTCGCCTGGCATTGAAGGACAACGCCCACGACGTGCTTCATATTGCAAAAACGTACGTTACTCATCGCATCTCACCTTATAGCTATATCTTCTGAAGTTGAGCAATATCATCGGTGTAGAACCATTGACAATCTGACTCCGGGTTCCTTGCCGCTGACCAACGGGGATGGTGCGGTTGGTGATCCCGCGAGTACGTTCAACTCAGCCTCCCTCCATTGATGCGACCGCTGTGCTCACAGTAGTGCGCGCGACATAGGCATTGGCAATGCAGTGCTCCTAGCAAACTGGACACGCACCAACCCGTCCGATACACGTTATTCCACTGCTGCAGCAAATCAGCTTGACTACTTACTGAACAAGGCACCGCGGTCGGACACCGGAGCAATCTCACACCGAGCAGATCAAGTGCAATTGTGGTGCGTCACAGTATCGTCAAACCTATGAATGCATCGACGTGTAACGTACACGGAAATAGGGCTGACTTCGTGTACATGGCACCGCCATTCATCGCCTATTACGGTGCACTGCAAGGCGGGCAAGGTGGGCACGACCTCCTGCAAGAGGCATACGACCAGTGTCGCCTATACCGCGAGGCCCTTTTTGACTCGAACGCGAGCTTATGGAGACACATCACGCTTGGAGATCCAGGTTCTCAGGACGACCATCATTGGGGCACCGGTGCGTTCCATGGTAATCGCCAGATGAGGAGTGGCTGTACTGAATAGGAATAGGCAATGCGTGGGCCGCCGCAGGTATGCTTCGCGTACTCGAGACCATCAGCAGGTCGCACAGCGCAATAAGCCTAAGACAACAACAAGACAATCTCACCAGCTGGGTCAACGAGATACTGGACGGAACTTGGACTCACCAGGTAAGCAGTCGTATGATGCCGGCTAGTATGTAAAAGATATTGAACGCGGATTCACAGAAAAAAAATGGAACACTATACAATTATCTCGATGTACCCACATCGTTTGCCGACTCTTCGTCGACAGCACTTCTGGCCTATTCAACATTCCGGATAGCTATGCTGACCGGGAACCATAAGCATCTACGAGCTGCGAATCGTGCACTGAGCCTGATCCGAAACAGCGTAGACAAAGATGGATGGCTGCTGAACACAGTTGATCCATTGACGTTCAACACACCCAGCCCGCCAGGAGTCCATAGCCCAGAAGGCCAGTCCTTTGTGTTGCTGTTGCAGTCTGCGTGGAGAGACTTCATAGAACGAAATGACGACTGGGATGTCGATGATGACGTGGAGCAGACCCCTGGAACTTGAATTGGTATTATCATACGAAGTGTCTAGAAAAGCGCGGATATTGTAGCTAATATTATTGTTAAAACTATGGTGATATTGTAACAGCTCAAGTCGATCAGGCGAAGCTGGAAGATATGGTGATAAGAATGAATGAATTAGAGATCTAGCAGTACTAGATGATGACTAATGTCATGCCAACTTTGACTGTAACGCCGCTCTACAATCCGATCATCGGTGAACGCTAGCGCTAATATCAGGCTTGGCACCCACGAAAGAATGTATTCACGCATTCTGCGCATGACATGCGATGCGAAGGTAATCATGATGCACCGTCGTTGGACTTTATATATCAGTCGGTATTTGTTAGTGCCAGTGTCTGCGTGCCATTGAACAAACCATAAGCTTCGCGATTGTCCGACAATATCCGAGATACAGCGGAGGCCGTAACGATGCCATACGTTGATTCATAGTAGGGAGAACAATGAAACACCCCACACCGAGTGGGCCTGAGTAATTACCTCACGCCTGGTACCTATTATCCTCAAGCCCGGCCTTCAACTTGTTCGAATTCATCCCATTTACGACAGCATGCACGTCCGTACACAGAGTCGTCAACGTCACCCTGCCTTACCTCACCAGCCTGAATCCTGCCTTACCCCTCATGGGGCCAAGTATGCGTCCTAGTGTCATATACTATACATAGTATATCATCGTCATCAGGAATGTCTGTACATGCACAAAGGCCCACCATTCGAGCACGCATGGCTTCCCTGCAGACAGATTAGAGGCTTATAAAAAGCTGTGGGGTAGGGCGCTACTGAAACCATCGAAAGACCTGACGTTATCACATCACTCCATCAGTTATACAGAGGCATGTCAGACTTCTGTGTTGGTACAATGAGGCAAAGAACGCTACAGTCACAGTGCATCTCCGTCAGTGCCGATTTTGGCAACCTCTCTTCAGATCCTGAGAGAAGAGGACTTCGCACATTTGAGCCAGAAGGACGTGCATACAACGACGCGAATATTCAGAGATCACGGGCTGAGGACAAAACGACTGCAGCAGATCCACGAGGACATGATGAGGACCAGGGTTCTCTATTTATGCCAGTGGGGATTTCCAAGTCATTCAACGACTCTGATTTCTTTTAGATAGCACCACTTGAAGAACTCGAAAGTGCTCTGAGTCTCTTGACGGACAAACATTGCACTCGCTCGAGCTGGATACTAGATGTACTGTTAGCCCCGTCAGATCTGTCCTACTGTGAGTGGTCAAATGACCGAGAATTCATAGCGTTTGAGACACATCCAGAAGAACAGGAGATATCGCTCGCAGTGCGGTCTTCCGTCACAGGTCTCAGAAGGACAGGAATGAAAGAACAAACTTCCAGTCCACTTTTGAGCCGTGCAGTGGTGATTCGCTGACGGCGTCACGCTGCAAAAGTACAGCAACGTGCATCTCGCCCATCACACCTCGATCCCTACCATCTTCTAGAGAAAGAATCAAATCGTGATTAGCACAATCGATCAGAAGTAGAGAATACAATATTTGGGCGTGGCCTTCGTCGAATGGCTGTGTGAAAACGCCCCCACATGTATAGCCAGTAGTGAGGTGATTGACGCTTCTTGATGGTGTTTGTCGAGAAGAATGCTTTGGACCAGGAGGACTCCGCAAATTGAAGGGCGAAAACAAGGCGTGGAAAAGGCGCTTGCTGGCCGCAAAAGGCCGACAATATGTAAGCACATCCCTGGCCATCAATATTAAAACCTTGCTGATAGGGCGCAGGGAAGCGGAGAAAAAAACGAGGCCTTCACCAGAGATGCTGTGATATATGATCTCCCTCACGGCAGCCGCGATGTCTTTGAAAACGGAGACCAACATGGAACGAAATAAGGAAACAATGCGGGATCTGAGGGCAACGGTGTATCGATGGGATGGCTGGACCACAGCATCAAAGCGCGAAGGGAGACGGGTAGATATCATTATTATAAATGCACCCCGAGATGGACACAGCTTTTTAGACCACCTGCATCTTGTGGGTTATAGAAATCTCTTTCGATGTCATCTTGCTTTTATGCATTTTCTGGCATGAATGTCCGTCCGTACGAGGAGCCTTCCCAGAACTAGTCATGGGAGAAACATACATCATTCTCCATCCGCACTACCGAAGTGAGACATGGGTTGGATATCGTCAATCTATCCGCCCCATCAGCAGCAAGTAACAACATTGGCCCTGATATGTTTTGGCTAGCAGACCCTGCACCTTTCACATATGCTCCAGTGCGTATATGGCCTTTGAATTTGTGGCATTTCTCGACAGGTGTTTTTAAAAAAAATCAGTATCTCCATGACCATGTGGGTGCGGGCACCAGTGGCTACTGGGGGGTGCCCCAAGCCAGTGCCATCCGTGCCCGGATTTTCCGGGTTTCCTGTATCTCCCGGACTGCCTACCCGGAAGGCCGCGCCGTCCGTGCCTTCCCCGCTGCTCCCAAATCCCCTACATTGGCAACATTTCCTACCTTCCTGACCCTCCTGACCATTGGGGTCGAAGTCTGCGACTCCATCGGATCCGGGAGGCCTCATACGCATGAGGAAATCGCAGTTCCAGAGAGGGCGGGGCGAAAACAGAAGCAGAATGCAGATGGTGGCGATAGCGGCGCACGCAAGAGAGGGAGAGCCAGGGAAGCTCTCAGCGCCGAGGTAAGGGCTGGGCTTGCGCCCACCACAACGCAGGATCCAGGTCTAACCCCTAAACACAACACTCGAGAGTCCCAAGTCCATGGATATGAGCAGGGTAGCCACTCAGATCGACAGACAATCGGACACAGTTCCAAGCTTGCAGCTCAGGGCTAACCGGATAGTGAACCTGAGAAAGCGAGCAAGAACACGGACGACAATGGTATCCACCAGCACAACAAAAGCACAGGAGAAATATGGGATGGGAAAGATCCCTTGCCCACGGTGCAGGGCATGCTTTAGGTGCAAGAACGACGTGCTACGCCACGTTCCAGCCTACGACCACACACTCGCAAGGTTACCATCACTCGGAGGGACATCTATAACAGACACCTGGAGTGCAGAAGCCATGAGTCCGCGGTCGAGAATGGAGCACTGACGGGAACGAGGCTCGGTCGTCCGCACAAGAGGGAGGCAGTCCAGGTGAGTTTGACATGGGTTTGGATCTCAGTGAAGGCGTGAGGAGCTGCTACTGACTGTACCTTCTGCTCACCCTCTATTTATCTGCCCATTCGATGCGACCGCTATCGGATATCAGTTCGCAGCTGAATATCCTGGCGTGAGGGGATCGCGATCCCCTGCCTATCTTGCTGCTCCATGGACTACTAGTACTGTACATTGTACAGTCAGCTGGGCAAATGTTGCACGTCGTGCGATAGTGATCCTTATCGACTTTCCTGTTATGTCTGATCAGTGGGCTTCCAGCTGTAATATACCCATTGTGGTGTGAGTTCAGATATCGGCCAGAAGCGTTGTGACAACATATTCAAATCTTATTATCGATGAAAATTCTGTCATGATTGCTTCGAGACTGTCCAATCTTTCGGCAACCAGACATCATACACCGTGCATCATGAACGACTAGTGTGTGGAAATCGTTGGGCAAAAATCACCTGCATCTTGATGGTTATGATACTGCATAGAAGCCAAAAGCACAAACATTTGGTGTCCCACTACTGAAAGAAATTACACACAAGCTTATGCTGCAATGAGTTGAGCTTGATCTTTGTGAAAGGGTCGCCATTTCAGTTGCACACACTGGCACAAGTAAAGTTCGATCAGATGTACATTTGCGATGACTGTAATATCAGATGTTGTTATCGCCCCTCGTGGCTGCGGCGTGCCACGGTGCGAAGCAAGGTCTGTGCGAGGTACTAGCATACGGTGTGGGCTACCAAAGGAAAGGTGCACATGGCTGCCCCAAGACATCAACTCTTTCCTGCCCTTGTACCCTGGGTACGTAAAACTGGCAAAATCTAACTATCTCCGCCGAAACATAGTTACTTTACCACAGAAAAAAACGCCATGCTCGCAGAGTTAGGCTTCAGCTCCCAACCGACTCTGCATACCATAGGCAGTAAATTCCGCAATGGTGTAGCAATAGCGGACATATCACACTTCAACTGAAAACATGCGACATCCTATTACTCCAGAAATGAACGCATACTCATTTCGGCTCTCTATTCCGTATGATACGGAAGGTCCAGCGGCGAAGAAAATTAACGTCCTCGGGATGATGTGCGTTGAGAGGGGGAATGCCGCGAAATGAAGGACGAGAATAAGGCACAAAGAAGGCGCGAGTTGGCCGTAGTATGTAATCGCTTCCCTAGCCATCAGTACTGCCGACAAGGCGGAGGGAAAAATGAAAACCTTGTGCAAGAGTGAACGGTCAGACCCAATCACAATCTCCCGCTTGATAAAGGTCTTTGAGCACTCCCCCGACATAAAACGGAGATGCTGTGATGTCCTCGAAAAGTGGAAATAAAAATGAGAGAACGATGCACGATCTGAAAAAAAATGGCGTGCCAATGAAATAGCTGGACCACGGCATCATAGCGTAAAGGAAAATGGGTGGATGTCTTTGTTATAAGTGCACCCCAAGAAGGCGGACCATACCTTTCTTAACCACCGTGTCATCCGCATCCTTTCTGTAAGCAGAATCAGAATCCCTTGCAATAATATCTTCTCGTTTTTACGCGTCTTCTGCTATATGCCGGTGAGAAGCCTCTTCAGCACTGGTCTTGGGATCTACACAACCCCCAACCCCCATCTGTCTCTACCCATGCTACCGACACGACATCTGAACAATACTGGTCGGATGTTGTCAACCTACTCACTCCACTGGTGGTGAATGATAACATTTACTTTAGTGAGTCTGGGCTAGCAGACCCCATACCATTCTGGTATCTACAAGTGTGTATATAGCTTTCGAATTTTTAGTCTTCCTCGTATTTTTCATCAGTATCCCCATGACTATGTAGGTGCAGACATTACCAGTGGATGCCAGGGGGGTGTCCTAAGCCTGCACCCCCGCCCACATCTCCTGTATCTCCTGCATCTCCTACCCCTGAAACCTGCACCACCCCCACCACACGCACAGACCCTGCCATCCAGCCCCTCCGACTGCTCCCCCTTTCCCAGCTCACCCTACTGTTCCTGCCATCCTGACTGACCTTTCCATCCCCACATTGGCTGTGCCATACAGACCTCTTGTGGGACTCAGGGATGATATGGATGGACCCGTTAGTTACAGAAAATTTCTCTTGCATCTTTTCTTTTCCCTCAGTCTTCTATGAAGAGACTGAGGTCAGTACCTACTTTCTACAGCATTCATGTTTTATGTTTTCTCACTATTTCTTCCTGTAGAATATTATTCTCTTCTTTCTACAGGTACAGTACTATAATGGCTACAGTTAGTCTTCTATGAAGAGACTGAGAATATTATTCTACAGTCAGTGTGCTCTTTCCAAGTAACCTCCTTCAATATTCTCACCCTTCCAAACCATACTGTCTCTCCATGCCACAACATCCAGAATCAAAGCCCATGACTTTGAAGAATCAGGGAGCCATCATATGCCTGGGGATGTCACAAATTCAGAGGGGGAAGGGCAGAAGCAGAAGCAGATGGGAGACCCTAGCAGTAGTGGTACACACAAAAGATGGAGAGCCAGGTGGCTCAGGCTCTCAGTATGTAATTGAGGGCTGAGCCTTCACCTGCTGCAATGCAGGCAATGAGTAAGGCCCAGACATGCAGAACCTGAAAGTCCAAGACCAGGGATCAGAGTGGTATAGCCACTCAGATCAGTGGAAGTCTGGACACAAGTCTGAGCTTGCAATTTGGGGCTGACTGGATGGTAGGTGAGCAGGTAAGGATGACAGCATCCACCACAGGCAGCATGACAATGGTACAGAAGAAGCATGGCATTTTGCAATAACAAAGGTTATAGAAATGGGTTGCACAAGAAACATGAAAAAGTTGTTAAAACATGGGCAAAGTGGCAAACAGCAGATTGATCATTAAGGTGTAGAGATAGACTTGTGAGCCCAGGTGAAGATAAATGAACCAAAAGGACAACAGTACAGAGGCTTAGAGAGCTAGAGACATAGCTGTAAGATAGAGAAGATGTGTACCAGAGGGTAGAGGGTACACAGAAGAAAGGGAGCTCAGCACATGCAGAAGTGCTGAGGTGAGACAAAGACAAAGTATAGAAGATATAGTAAGAGCAAGATAGAGTTTGTTGAACCAGGGATGGGCGGGCAAGGGCAACAAGGAAAGCAGCAAGAGTTGATTGGATTGTAGGTAGGAGGAGACAGAGGGAGATTGGGAAGAGTACAGCCATGATAGAAATGATGCCAGACATGAGGGTGTGGAGTAGAGTCAAATGGAAGAGTGCACAAGACATTGTGCATGACTGAGGAGACCAGAAAGATGACAAGGGAAAAAGATATGGAGATGAAGCTATAGAGTTATAGCTCTGCTCCAAATAGTAAGACAAAGATGTTGCCTAAAGCAGTAGAGGAAGAGCATGGCCAGAGAGACATAAGATAGATGTGAGAGCAGAGCCAAGAGCATAGCTAGATAGTGTTGGTTTTTCATTACCTTATGATGCTGATCACACTGTTTACTTATTAAAGTATACTTATCTCTATCTCATCTTATTGGTATTTCTTCTCTCTTTATGGTTTGAGCTCCTCTTAACCTCTATCTAGCTCTTACTATATCTTCTTCACTTTGTCTTTGTCTTACCTCAGCACTTCTGAATGTGCTGAGCTCTCTCTCTTCTGTGAATCCTCTACCCTCTGTTCTGATGGGCTTTAGCCCTTCTTTCAATCTCAATCTGTCTTGGGCTTGATGCCTACTTCACTTGTGTCATGGTGTTTTGCTTCCCTAGCTGTGCTGCCCAATTCAACAGATAGGGATAAGATGATGTGGAGATAAGATGTGGATGAGATAAATAAGATGATAAGGATGTAAATAGAGAAAGAGTATAGTAAAGGAACTGCTCAGTGGTGTAAAAGCTAGACAAAATCCAACAGAGTTTAAAAGGAGCTAAAACCATAAATAGAAAAGGAATACCAATAAGATGAGATAGGGATAAGTATACTTAATAAGTAAACAGTGTGATCAGCATCATAAGGTAGTGAAAAACCAACACTAAGAACAAGGACAAAAGTACTCAGTCTCAAAAACAACATGAGAACTATATTTAATACCTAAGAACAAGGACAAAAGTGCTGATGCCAGTCAGTAAGTAAGTTAAAGTAGTGTATAATCAGATCTCACCTCAGTCTCACAAACAACATGAGGACTGAGGGAAAAAAAAAAGTGGGGTATCATAAACAGACTAGATAAACTACCTGTGGCTTGGAACTGTATAGTAGTGGAGTGATTGAAAAAGTAGGTAGATATTATATGTTTTTCTGTGGAGAGGAGATGAAGGCTTGCATGTGTGTCAGCTTCTGCCAAGTTGCCTGAAATGGAAGTAGTAAGTTGTGCATGCTGTTTGTGCATGCATGGGCAGGCAATGAATCGAGATAACATTGATAGCAACATAAAGTGGTGATCCCCAAATGGGGTGAAATCAGACAGCATGCCTGCAGCAGATAGTGAGGAGGTGAATGCAAGTAATGCAACACAATGTAGTGAGAGACAGTCAGACTAGATAGAAGATGTCTGAGGAGTTTGTATAGTAATAGTCCATCTTATATAGTGTTAGAATATCCACAGTTCTTGTTCAGCTACACTACACATGTCTTTACTATGTCTTACTTATGTCCCAACCAACACACTTACACCACAACAAACACATTCTTACAACACATTCTCACTACCTGTCAGGACATACTTATTTTTCTCTTCATTTTACAATTTCCTTCATCCTTATCACTCAAGATCTACTAGAGATATCTTATCTCATCTTATCAGATAATCAGAGATCTTATCGCGATTATCTATGACACATAATCATTTACATCACCAGGCCACTTACTGTACATTCATGACTACATTTCCCACAGATGCTTACTGATGCAGTGCAATGCTGCACATCTTATTTACATACACCTGCCCTACAGTGCCAGCACATGGTCTGTGTGCCAATCTCTGTAGTATATAAAGACTCTCATGTAGTAGATAGTTCTTCAGCTTTATACATCTGAGATATCCGCTATACAGTGTGACTCTTCTTAAGGTCTATTGTCTCCTCCCTTGCCAATTCCCTCCTCTTTCAATTGTAACCTTGTTGTCTTAGCGTGCACCTCACAATTGTATAAAGCTCTCTCTCCCCAATGACCTCACACATTCCTCCCTCTCAAAATCATCATTCCCCTCCCTCCTTGCTCAAGAGAGCATTGTATTGTGTTTAGGTCTCTGTTCTTCATAGTTCAGCTGCAGCGCCAGGCCATACATTGCCTCAGTGAGCAGTGCTAGGGTGTCTACCACTTAGTGGGGCATCGCAGAACCTCCTGACAACTGTTTGGACCAGGAGTACTATACCTTCTTACTATAACAGAATCTCTTTCATAGTGCTAGTAGCACTTATATACTTCTATACCTCCACCTTCCATTTTGTGTTGAAAGGCCTATTCCCTTGAAAAAGGAATAGCAAGTTTTCACTTCACACAATCTTACTTTCACCATTCCATGCATTCTATGCTCAGAAAAGAGAACTAGATCTGGAAAATCCTACACTAGATTCAGCTCTCTTCCACCACCAACTCGTTGGTCGACTTCTATTGCCCTCCTCTGCTTCTACACCAATGCCTACAACTACAGACAACAACAGGTGATCTGGTTCTTCAGATTACATAATCCCTACTACAATGATCACCCTGAAGAATTCCCATGGAATTTCTTTCCAAACTACCTCGACCACTCCAGCCCCTATTACAATTCATTCCCCCAGGTGTTCATTTTTAGAAATGAACAATGATGCAACCAGGGCCGAGCACTTGGGAAATGAGAGAACCAGCACCAATGGTTGAGGGCTCCTCAACAGAATGAGAAAGGGAAAGAAGAGAAGCAGATGAAACAAGGAGACTCAGACTCCTAGATGTAGAGGAAGTGATGGAGATGATGAGTGATCAGATGAAACAACAGCAGTGTATACAGAAGGAACAAGGCAATGTGATAATCAGCTTGGGAAACACAATGGCAGACATAGCCAAGAACATGAAGGATATCATGACAATGATGTGGCAACAAGCCTATCCTTCAATACCCCCCCAAGCTATTCCCACCAATTCCTCTGGCCAAACAAACGTCCAATTGGCCCATGTATTAGCCCAACACCAGGTAAAAGTTTCTGCACCTACAGCATTCTCGGGGAAGTGAGACAAACTTGATTTGTTTGTACAAGAACTGTTCCTGGTGTTCACAGCAAATAAAATGTGGTTGGATAGCGATTGTATCATATATGCCATCTCCTATATGATAGGAGGCTTGGCAGAAGCATGGTGCAACCTACAAGTCACAAAACAGCAACTTCATGAGGCTAATCCCCTCAATCCACTATATCCCATGCCATTCTGAGATTGGGTAGAATTTGATACAAAATTATGCAAACAATTTGGAGACCCTGATGAGGCACATACCGCACAACAAGCATTACATAAACTTCGACAAATGGGGAAAACAGCAGATGAGTACACCACAGAATTTCTCCTCTTAGCAGCCAAGACACTTTATGATGAGCACGCACTCATCAACTGCTACAAAAGAGGACTAAACAGTGATGTACTCAATCATGTTTATAACATCAATCCACTCCCCACAACATACCTAGACTGGCAAAGAATGGCTCAACAAGTGGACAGGCATATGCAAGAATATCGCCAATTAATGCAGTCCAGGGGTCCATCACAATGGACTCCAAGATATACTCAACAAGCCAACTACCAGCCAAGCACAGGTACACAGAAGGCCAGTAATGCAACAGTGCCAATGGATGTAGATGCAGTGCAGAGAAGAAGACCCCTGATATGTTTCAACTGCAGAAAAGAGGGGCATAGGGCAAATGTCTGTCCACAGAGGAAGAATATCAGAGAGATTCATGAGGAGATCAGGCAGATGAGCATGGTAGATTTTGAGAAGATGATATTTGACAAAGGAGAAAGGAGGAGAATTTGGGTTTTGCAAAGGACAGCCAGTAGATGTCACTGGACTGTCCAAGAATATGTTCTCAGTACTTACTCCAGACGATGGTGCCGTTGATCATGCCAATGTATGTGATCCTATTGATGAAATAGTATTTAACCACATTGCATCAGAGACCAAGACTGAAAAGAAAGAGACATCTGAGAGTATGCCCTCTCAAGAAGAAGAAAAGCACGTAATCATGGGAATTAAGACAGATTTACCCATGGTTAAAATCAAGATCAAAGTACCAGAAAACGGACAAACAGTAACAATCAATGCTCTCCTAGACTCAGGAGCTACCACATGTTATATAGACAAAGAATTTGTGAAAACAAATTGTCTAAATACAAAGAAGCTTCCTATTGCCATACCAGTCTACAACATTGATGGAACCAAGAATGAACAAGGATCCATCACAGAAACCATGGATTTAATCATCAAAGTCCAAAGTCATACAGAGAGAACAACATTCTGTGTCACAGGACTTGGAAAAGTCAATCTCATACTCAGAGAAACTTGGCTTAAAACCCACAATCCCAAAATCGATTGGAATACTGGAGTAATCTTGTTTACTAGATGTACATGAAGGTGTCACATATGAGTTGTTGAAGACAGAAAGGAATGGAAGAAGAAGAAGAAGAAGAAGAAGATAGGAAAGCTGAAACAAGAAATACCAAAAACAGTAGAAGTTGATGATGATGATGAAAACAAAGTGCAAAAGGAAGACCAAATTCTCTGCATCATGATAGGAGATGATGAGAAGAATGCCATGATTCGAAACATATCCCAAGACTTAGCAATTGAGGCAGAAAAGAAAAAGATAAAGAAATCCTTTGAAGATATCGTCCCAAAGGCATATCATGGGTTCAAATCTGTTTTTGAAAAGGAATCTATTGTCAAACTACCTCCTAAGCATATTTGGGATCATGCCATCGAATTAAAACCTGGAGCAAAAATGCATATGGGAAAGGTGTATAACCTATCCTTTGTTGAACAACAAGAGTTGGAGAAATTCATAGAAGAAAATCCAAGATTGGGACAAATACGTACTTCTAAATCACCCATGGCTTCTCTGTTTTTCTTTATCAAGAAGAAATC
>QLPN01010437.1:0-31012 GCA_003314395.1 Albatrellus ellisii
TCGTCCTTTTATTGTTTTAGCTTTCCTTCAGTTATTCGGCTTCGACATAGCGTCGGCCTCACATGTAGATCTTATCACGATTATATATGACTCATTCATCATTCGTCATCGGACCAATTACTATACACATATGACACATATTCTCACAGTTGCTTACAGAGCTTCTCACAGATGCTGCACATCCTTACTGATGCTGTGCTAGCTGCTTATTGATTGTTCACAGGAATGCTGCGCATTCCTTTATGATACACCTGCCCTAGAGTACATACATGGTCCATGTGCAGGTTCTCTTTAGTATATATACTTCAGCTGTATCGTAATTACTCTCCAGCTGAATACATCTGGGATATCTGTTTGCACAAGCGTGATCTCATCCCTCTTGTTAGCCTTTCCTTCTCCTTTATACATTGTGTGACCTTGCTGGCAAACGTCAGCCTCACAGGGTGCTAATGACTGAGTTGACATATTCCCCTCCCCTGTCAGAGCATAGTGTCTTGGGCCAATGGCCAAAAAGAGCATGCAATCACACAAGATAATGGCAGAGTGCATCTGAAAATTGGTCCTTGTGGCATAGGGGATAGATCACTCTGGAGAAGTCATCCAAGAAGGTTGTGAAGTAGAGGGAGCTGGGGACCACTGCTGCTGTGCTGACAGGTCCCACCAAGTCAGAGTGGACAAGGTTGAGAACTTCAGTGGTGTGCAAGCAGGATGGGTGAAAGGATGCCTGTGGAAACTTCCCCAGAAGGCAACCCTGGCATTCAGAGGTGGATGGCTCTGGAGTGGGAGCAGAGAAACCAGAAAGTTGAGAAGGGAGAATTCAGGAGACAACAGATGTCCCAAATGTTCATGCCAGATGGTTAATGAAGGAGCAATGTGAGCATTAAGAGTTGGTGAGGGAGTGAGGTTGATCCAATAGGTCCAATCATGCAAGAAGCCAACACTAAAGGTGTGCTCACCTTTTGTTATTGTGCATGTGTCCCTTTCATACATGACATGGAAACCTAGAGAGGTGAGTTTGCTTACAGAGAGAAAGCATCCAGTGGCTTTTGGGACATGAAGGACACCTGAGAGGGTCAAGGACATGCTCTGTCCATTGGGTAAAGTATGTTGACATGAGCAGGAACCATGGCTGACACAGGCAATGGTTGACCCATTGCCAACAGTGATGTTGTGGAATGAGGATGGTTCATAGGTACTGAAATCTGATCATTCTGTTGTGATGTGGTCCATACAACCAGAATCCAGCATCCATAGCCCATGGGCACCATAGTAGCAAGCATCAATTGAAGAGACCAAAGACATGTGGTTTAAAGTAGTTCCTCCAGTGCTAACATCTGGCCCTTTGTCTCTATCCTTTCCCTTCTTCTCCAGCCTTGCCTTTACATCCTCTGGCATTCCATGTAATGCCAAACAGGTCTCAACAATATGGTTCCAGCATTTGCAGTGAGTGCAGAAAGAGGCGTTCTGTCACACAGAACTTGTTTGTTGCTGTAGCACAGAAAGCATGGGAGCTGGTTTGGACCTGGCTTCTTTGTCAAGTATCTGGCCATGGATTTCCCAAAGGTTGAGGTGTGCAATATCAGAGGAGGCAAGGACCAACAATGTGAAGTGTCCCCAAAATGGGGGAAGAGCGTGTAGTAAGATAAAGCACATCTGCTGTTCTGTAACTTTGATGCCTGAGGATGCTAGACAATCTTGTGCGATGAGGAGAGCATCAAGCTGGGGAGTTAATGGAGTGTGCATGTCATATTTGCAGGTGAGTAGTGACTGGAAATGGACAAAGGCAGAGACAGCTGATTGTTTGCCATAGATTCCTTTCAGCAGAGCCCAAGCTTTGTTTGCATTGATGGAGTTGGAGGCAATTATAGTAGAGGGTTGAGTTGAGCAATGCATGGATATAATGGCCTTGGCTATTTCATCATTGTCTTTCCATTGTTGCACTTCATCAGCATTGGTAGTGGTGATCTGAGGTAGTCCTCCAGGAACTTCTTCTGTGGATAGAATAGGAGTAACTTCTGGTTTTGAAATTGTATACCATATGCCCATGATAACAAGGGCAGATTTAACGATGTTTGCCCATTGGTGATAGTTCTCTGCATTCTCCAGTATGATGTTGATTTTGGGAACAAAAACTGAGGTGACAGAGTGTGGGAGATAGAGAAGGGTGAGTAGAGTGAGGAGATAGGTATACTGAGTTGAGAGGAGAATCACAAGTGTAAGAGCAGAGTGGAGGAGTGTGCAAATGACCCAGGCAGGGCCCATAACCTGTCAAAAGCAGGCCATGCACGAGATGGAACTTGAATAGTTCTTATTCATATAGAGTGTTACTACAAGCTACTTATAGTAAGTCATGTAGTGCACGGACCATCAAAGTATCTACTGTTGAATGGTGTATGAATGTATGTATGTATTGGTATGTGTATACAGCAATAGACCCAAGAAAGGAAAGAGATGTTACTTAAGCATAAGAACATCAACACTTATCCCTCACATGCCATGTTCTCTGATACCTCAAAGGTACCATTCATCTACACATATGCTATGGAGAAGGACAAGAATCTGGAGTCATTGGCTACTCAGACTCATACTGGGCAGCTGATAGGGATGATCAAAAGTTGATAGGCATGTATGCTTTTCTTCTTGGAGGTGGAGCTATCACCTGGACTTCACACAGGCAACACACAGTATCCCTCTCCTCTACTGAGGCTGAGTACATGTCGCCGTCACAAGCTGCTGCACAGGGTATGTGGTTGCAATCATTATTTCAGGAGATAGGTTTTGGTTTCATGACTCCACTCTTACTTTATGGTGATAACAAAGGTTCAATCAACATTGCTACCAATCCTGTCATCACTCATGGTACCAAACATATTGACATCAGACATCACTACATCCACAAGTGTATTTCCTCTAATTCCATTATTGTACAGTGCCTTCCCTCATCCCTTGTCACTGCTGATATTCTAACCAAACCTCTGTCTTATCTTCTCATTGCTTGTGTCTTGGACTTGTAGAGTGTGTCTCCAGTAAGGGGGGGTGTTGACATTCATATGCTTACCAAGTGTTACCTTCCTATTTCGTCTGTTCACTGTACACATATGCATACTACTGTACACACACCTACATACTTCTTGTTGTCTATGTTACATTGGTCTGTGCATTACTGTACTTACTATAAGTAGAGTACAGGGTTACCATGATCAATAAGAACTATTCAGTTCCCCTCTCCACACATGACCTGTTGTCTTCAGATGATTATTGCATGCAGTGCATTAATATTACTGTCTTTGCCTGATGTTGCTGATGGTTGGTTTCTGTTACTATATGCATGTGGTGCTCATCAGTACATGTGGTTAATTACTGGTAGTTTACTATGGACATCATTTAGTCACATGATCACATTGATTGCTGCACAATCATCATTGGTCTATGAATCTTATTAACTTGTACTATACTTAGGATATCCTTTGAGTATAAGTAGTGGTAAGACTGGCAATCTTGAACCCCAGTTTTGTCAACTTTGCAATCTAGGGATTCTCCTATACTGCACTTGATCCAAGCTCTCCTAAGCATCACTCTAAACCTAATAACTACATCTAAGATCTCTAAGTAACTAAGCATCACTAAGATATCTTTCACTTCGTCAATCTGGTGTTGGAATCTCTACATAGATCACAACACCAAACATGCTATAACACATATGCACACATATCTTTATCTCATATCTTATCTTTATCTCTTCATCTACATCTATCTCATCTTTCATCACTCATCTCATCTGATCTTCATTGTCTTACATCATCTACTACCAGCCTTCCACTATGCCAGTCATACATCACATGTCTTGACCCACTCTAGCCTCCTTTGAGACATTTCCTTGTCTTTACAGTTGTAGCTCCTCCTCAACTTTATCTTAGCTACACTATATCTCCTCTCATCTGTTGTCTTACCACCTCAGCTCATTGGCATCTTGTGTCAGGCCACTGTTATTTCCTTTATTTTTCTCTTCATTTTTCCTATTTTTCTTATGTCTCTATTGCTATAGATCTTACAATTGCTCCTGATCTATCAAAGTGATTCCCACAGTCATGTATTCCTTTTGTTCATCTTTATTGGCCAATGACATGCATATCATCCAATCCCTGATTGGCCTGCTTATGAGATAGTTATGACTGTTTTTCTCATTGTTACTGTGGAATCTTTCTAATTGTTCTCACCCTGACTGCAGAGTACTTACTTATTGTTCTCACAGTTGCTGCACTGATTGTGCAGCACTTACATGTCCTCTCTATTATTGGATATGACATCATTCTCTTTGTTCTCATATTCTGGCCCTATAGTGTATAGCTTGGTCTGTGCACCATCTCCAGTACTATATATACAGTAGTTCACTTAGCATTATATCCCCAGTTCTGATCATCTGGGATATCCACTAGGTGCAGTAGATTTCTAGTCTTCTCTTATCTTACTCTTACTGATTATATATCTGGGATATCTGCTAGTTGAAACATGATCATCTCTTTTGTTTGCTGTAGTCTTTTCTTCAATTGTTCAGCTTCAATGTTAGTGTCAGCCTTGTTGGTTTTTTCATTACCTTATGATGCTGATCACACTGTTTACTTATTAAGTATACTTATCTCTATCTCATCTTATTGGTATTTCTTTTCTCTTTATGGTTTGAGCTCCTCTTAAACTCTATCCTGCTCTTACTATATCTTCTTTACCTTGTCTTTGTCTCACCTCAGCACTTCTGCATGTGCTGAGGTGAGTATCTCTTCTACTCTCTTAGCTCTCTTCTGACATATCTGCTCTATGCAGCTCTCTCTTTCCTCTGTGTACCTTCTACCATCTGGTACACCTCTTCTCTTATCTTACAGATGTGGCAGTTTTGCCCTCTCCTCTTGCTCTGATAGGCTTTAGCCCTTCTCTCAATCTCAATCTGTTTTGGGCTTGATGCCTATCACTTTTATGTCCTGGTCTTCTCTCTGCTTGCTGCCTCACCCAGAAATCAACAGGCCTTACATCTTGCTGAGGTAGGTCTCTTACAGTATGCCCTCTTCTCTTCTATATGTGACATACCTGCATACTTTAGTGCCATCATCATCTCTTCCTCTTGCATACTCTTGTATGCTCTCATCCTCATCTACCAGCCATCACCTCTTTTCTTCTCCCCTCATCTGTCATTGTCCCCACAATGTGGGGCTACTTTACTCTGGACTTAGTAGTCTCTCTTGTGTTGAATTTATTATTCACTGCATGATGCTAACCATGCCCTCACCTTATCTTGTCTTCATCTGATCTTTATCTGATCTTATCTCCCCATCTTATCCTATCATTTATCTTATCTCATCCATATCTCATCTTATCTACATCTTTACATCTTATTCTTCTCTCGATCATCTTCTCCTGCCACACTGCCTGTTCACATCTGGATCTGCACATAATCATTGGAGCTATCACTCTTATCTCTATCTCATTGATCCCTCTCCTCATCATCAGATGTGTCTATATCAACTACTTTGTTACCAGGAGTATTCAAACATTGAATCCCTAAGACCATCCAATAAACCACTCTTAGCACTTTGACAAGACTCCCACACTCCTCCTAACAAACCCAAAACACTTCTAGGAAGTATTATAACATCATGGCTTCTGCATCAAAAACACCTGGAGAATACCACTCCCAATTTCTTCCAGCAAACACTATCCAATTAGAAGTAACCAATTGTGAGTGGCTGGATTACCTCCAACTTGACAGCACAAACAAACACTTTTATATCAGTAACAGCCTTGTCTATTTCACCTGAACAAACCTAGAACCCCAAACAAGATTTGTAAACAGATGACCAATCACCCATGAAGGAACACTCCTATCTGCCAACATCCATCAAGAAATTCAATTAGACCTTGACATCTATCACCAACATAGGCAGCAGATTGGAAATTAAATCCCAATCTAGCTCAAAGAATACAAAGGTACCAAAGAAGACAATATTACATATGACAAGTTCAACAAGTGTATCTATGAAGTATATGATGATAACACTGAAGCTACCCTTTGTTGGGATACCTCAGACAAACAAAGCTACAACCCCATCTCTATACATCTCCAAAGAGTTGCTTCATTACCCATGATCTCAGAATATCAATCAAGTCTTATACCAGGATCTTGACCAGAATCTTGCACAGGAACTTTCACAAAGACCCCAAGACCTGAAACCCCAGTCAAAACTTCTAGGGACATTCCACAAGCGGAAACCTTCTTTACTCCTCAAGCACCAACTTACATTTCAGGGGACCAAACTATTACTGTGTCCACCACTTTCTCTCAACCAAGAAACCCCACTGGAATTATGGCACCAAGTGCAAATCATCTAATGCAATCATCAGATCAAGAGAATCAAGAAAGAACTACACAGCCTATACCTAGAATGGCAAGCAAGACAACTGAAGAACCTAAACTCAATAAACCATTGGAGTTTTCTGGAACCAAATCCACCATCAATGACTTTATCTGAAAAGTTAAACTTCATTTCTTCACTAAACAGATTAAAGACAATACAGATAAAGTCACCTTTGCACTTTCATTCTGCAAAGGAATGGTTGCTGGAACATGGGCCAGACAAATCATTGATCAGCTTACCATGACCACTTCAACCCTATCCTGGGCCCAATTTGAACAGAAGTTTGCCAACAAGTTCTACCCAAGTAACAAAGGTGAACTTGCACACAACAACCTCAATAGGCTAGTCCAAGGAAGAGGAATGGCATCAGAATACATCATGGTATTCATCTCTATTGCCATTACCACAGGATATAACAATGTTACCCTAATTAAGAAATTCAAGAATGGTCTACATAAAAACATCAAAGATACCATCATGATAACCAGAGACAAACTACCTGCCACACTTCAAGAATGGCAACAGATTGCCACCAGATTAGACCAAAACCAGTCTAACAATGACTTCCAGAACAGCCTCATGTCTGGTCTGTTAGCATGAAGTTCAGCATGGCAGTCACCTAAGCTGAGTCACTCCATTTGAGGAGGATGAGGGTGTGGGTGAGACTTAAAGAGCAATGGTAGAATGGCCAGCCAGGCCAGAGCACAAAGCAGGACAATGAAATAGATGTAGGTGAAGAGAGTGAGAGTGTCCATTGCTAAGTGGAGGTGATGTAGAAGTCAACTGGTAGATAGTGTCCTGGTAGAAGTCCTTAAATACCTAAGTGAACCATGCACAGACCAGCTGGAGAATATATGGTGTATGTTTCACACAAATGACAGTGTGTGGGAGGAATGAGTAAGTATCCCAACATGTGGTAAGCCAGGTGGTGAAGAAGGAGTGCACAGCATGTCAGGAAATCCAACATGGTCAAGGTATTATGAGGCACTTGCTTTGGCACCTTGTAATGTGTTTTCTTTTTTTCTTTTTCTTTCTTTTTTATTATCTTACTTACTATAAGTGTAGTATTAACTACAGTTGTTGAGCTTAGCTCCTACCTATAGTAAGGACTCTATTTCTCTTCCTTTATAGTACTTTAGTATTTATATACTAGAGTGTGAGCTTAGCTCCAAGAACTATAAAGCTTTCTTTCTTCTTTATCTTTCTTTATTTATCTACATTTACTTGCTGAGGACTATCATTATACAATTGGCAAGGACTCATCCTATTTCATCTCTGTTTACCTTTGTTTATCTCTTGTTCATTTCATGCTTGTGGTTACATTTACCTTAGCTCACTATGGACACATCTCAGGTCACATGATCTCATTGATTGCTGTGCAATCATCATTGATCAGTGAACCTTATTTACATTTACTATTTTTAGAACCCCAGTTTTGTATAAGTAGTTGAAAGTCTGGTGGTCTTAAACCCCAGTCTTGTCAACTTCACAATCTAGGGATTCTCCTATACTGCACTTGATCTAAGCTCACTACAATCTTGCTTCATTTCTCTAAAGAACTAAATCTAAGATCCCTAAGTCACTCTAAGCATTGCTAAGACATCCTAAACTCATCACCCTGGATCCTCATTTAGTCATTGGTGGTATCATTCTCATCACTATCTCATTGATCCCACTCTTCATCGTCATCAGGAATGGTTACTATGCTTATCAAGCATATATTAACTACCTTGTTACCAGGGGTATTGTTATAGCAAACCTTCCCTAAGACCATCCAATAGGTCACACTTAGCACAAGGTGGGTGATTCCTATACCCTGATGATTTCCTCAAAGGGGATACTGAACCCTGTCTACAGAAATTAAACACATGCACTATTCACACAATAGAAGACTTCTATCCATTGGAAACATTCCAAAGAGAAGTTTTCACATGTGCAGGGTTTACTGGGAATGGGAGAATATTGGAAGAAGTGATGATTATCTGACAAGTGCTGTTCACTTACTCATGTCACTTGCACCCCACACTTTCATTTGTCAGCTGGTCTGTGCATGCTCTCATCATGTACTTAAGGGTTTCTTGTAGCATTTGGATAATCAAGTGGACATCTTCTGTCTTTCACACTCTGTCTGCCTCATCCTGTCTCTACCCACTTACCCCTCCTCTTTCTGTTTCCAACTATGTAAACAGTCCTTTACATCATTCTCATCAGATATTGTGCCACTCTTTTCATCCTCATAGCAGGTTATATCTGCTACATGCTGTCTTCATCTGACCCCATTCCAATCTAGTGGGGCCTCTTGTCACCTTTGCTGCTACACTCCAACCTCTTGTTTCAATAAGAACATAACAGAAGGGAACAAGAAGGATTATGTCTCTGATGCAGTATCAAGGGACATTTCAGCAAAGAATGGTCAAATGAGATCAAACAAACAAAGCAACTGGATCAACTTACTTGATCAAAGAAATGGCAATGAAGAGCATCCTATGGTTAACATTTCTCATGCCTTCATGCATCTATCCAATGAAGATAAAGCAGACATGAGAAACCTCTATAAGGCAGCAGAGGATTTTTAAATGCTCCTAAGCTAGCAACAAACAAGGGAGTAAACAATATTATTATGGACATTTCAAGCAGGGACTTGAACATGGATAATGAATTGTATATATCATTTTTCAGTTCACCATCCATTCAAATTCCCATTGAAATCTCTGTAAGAAATCAGAAAGTTACCACCCATGCCTTAATCAATAGTGGAGCAACCAGAATCTTAATTCACCAGGATTTTATTCACTCTCATCAATTACCAACCAAGAAACTTGAATGACCAGTACTGGTAAAAAACATTGATGGAACCAAGAATATTGGCAGTGATATTAGCCAAACATGTGAAGTAACACTTCTCATAAAGAACCCATCAGGACATCACATAGAAAAGAACAAATTCTATATCACTAATCTAGGGAAAGAAAATATTATTCTTAGAACTGATTGGTTACAACAACACAACCCTGACATGGATTGGACCCAAGATACCATCACCCTATCCCAATGTCCAGCAGAATGCATTTGAAGTCAATCAACAATCACAATTCATGGATCTGAGAAATCAATGCCAGAGATTGACAAATCATTGACAGAAGAAGAAGAGGAATAAGAAGAAGAAGAAGAAGAAGAAGAAGAAGAAGAAGAAGAAGAAGAAGAAGAAGAAGAAGACCAATACCCTATCATAATCTCTGATTGGACAATAGAAGGGCTAAATCTATTCTGAACCACCCTATCCACACAAATTACCATGAACAATCAATGTAACAGAAAAGGTATGGATCTGGTCTCAAAACACTATCACAATCTAGGAACAGTTTTGAATGAAGAAGCATCCAACCAACTACTGAGAAGGCAATCATGGGATCACACAATCAACCTGAAACCAGGAGTTGAACCCTATGCAGGGAAAGCATATCCCATCAATAATAAACAAAGAGAAGCCCTCAACACATTTATTTCTGAAAATAGCAAAAGGGGGTATATATGACCATCAAATTCTCCATGGGCAGCTCCCTTCATCAGAAAAAAGGATGGGAAATTATGACCTTGTCAAGATTATTGGAGATCAGACAAATGCACCATTGCCAACAAATATCAATTACTACTTATTCCTGAACTTATCAACAAACTCAAAGGAGCAACACTATTTACCAAATTAGACCTCTGATGGGGACACAACAACATTTGTATCAAAGGAGGTGATGAACACAAAGCCACATTCATTGCTGATGGTAAATTATGGGAACCAACCATTATGTTTTTTGGTCTTCAAAACTCACCAGCAACCTTCCAATCAATGATGAATCCACTGTTTGATGATCTCATCCACAAAGGACATGTCATCATCTATATGGACAACATCCTGATCTTTTCAAAAAATCTCCACAATCATCAGAAATTAATTCAACAAGTATTACAATGGCTTATCAATGAAGATCTATTCCTCAAACCAGAAAAATGTTTCTTCAAAAAAGAATCCATTGAATATCTTGGCATGATAATTTCACATGATCACATCCACATGAACCCCACCAAGCTATTGGTAATCACCAATTGGCCCACACCCAAGACATTCAATCATTCCTCAGCTTTGGAAACTTCTACCAACATTTTTTCAAAGATTTTGCTAAAATGACCAAACCTCTAATGGAATTAACATGTAAAAATGAACCTTGGGACTGGACATCCACCCACTAATTGGCATTTGAAGAACTCAAACATGATTTCACCACCACCCCAATTTTAATTATGCCCAACTTTAAGGCTCTGTTCAAACTTGAAACAGATGCCTCAGACTTTGACTATGGTGCCATATTATCACAACAGGGTCCCAACTCCTACTAGCACCCTGTTGCTTCTCTTTCAAAACAAATGACACCCCCTGAACAGAATTATGTCATTTATGGCAAGGAGCTACTTGCCATTATCTGTGCCCTTGAAACTTGGTGACATTATCTGGAAGGAAGCCCCCATCCCATTGAAATCTGGTCTGATCACCAAAACCTTGGATACTTCTCCACCACAAACAACTCAATCATCATCAAGCTTGATGGAGCCTTATTCCTCTCACACTTCAACTCTTCAATTTTATACCATCCAGGTACCCTCAATAAAGCCAATCATCTGACCAGGAGGCCAGACCATGAGGAGGGGATAACTCCAACATTATGGTGTGATATCCAAAATTATTCCACATAAATGCTACAGGAAGACATCTGACACCTACAAGATCAAAAAAGATAAGACAACAAATTGAGGTCTAGCCTGCTGGCAGCCTCTACTCTCTTCTTGATCTCCTTCTTCCTCTTCTTGCTTGCCCTTGCAGTGATGAGCCTCAACTTCACCAGGTTATGGGCCCTGCAGGGCATGTGCAACTCTACACCTCATTTGTCATCACACTCTCACCCCTCATCATACTCCATTATATAAAATGACATATTGCTAAGAGTGGCCTATTGGACAGTCTTAGGGATTATGCAATGTTGTGCTCCTGGTAACAAGATGGTTGTAGTAGGCAATGTAAACATTCCTAATGATGAAGAGTGGGATCAATGAGATAGTGAGGAGGATGATACCACCAATGACTATACAAGGATCCAGAGTGATGAGTGTAGATATATCTTAGTGACACTTAGTGACTTAGAGATATTTAGACTTAGTTCTTAGGGTTTGTGAAGGTGAGCTTAGATCAAGTGCAGTATAGGGGAATCCCTAGATTGTGAAGTTGATGAGACTGGGGTTTCAGATGACCAGACTTACAACTACTTATACTAAAGACAAGTCCTAAAGATAGTACAAAACAATAAAGTTCACAGATCAATGATGATTGCACAGCAATCAATGAGATCATGTGACTGAGTCATATCCATAGTAAACTACAAGTAACCACAAGTGTGAGTGAAATGAGAGATAATACACCTTATGGTACTTGGAGTTAAACTCACAGCTTAGTATGTAAATACTAAGTACTATAAGGGAAAAGAGATAGAGTCCTTACTGAATAGAGTGGGGCTAGGCTCTCAGCTGTAGTAAAACTATGCTCTACTAGTAAGTAAGATAAGAAAGAAGGAAAAGGAAAAAGGAAAAAAAGAAAACTGTTACAAGGTGCCTAGGCAAGCACCTCATAACACATAATACATCACACTTTTACACTCCTCATAAACTATATTCATTCTCCAATCCTCACAACATTAAACTGGATGGCAATGACTTCTGGATGATGGACTCTGGGTGCACTGGTCACATATCACAATTCTGAGCAGACTTTCACACATACTCAAACATCCTCCAAAGTGTTGAAGTAGGAAGTGGTGATATGATCTCAGCAGTCAGGACTGGCACCATCACAAAAAAGGCATACCATGACAATGGTTCAACCACCATACTTTCTCTTTCCAAAGTATTGCACATTCCAGGAGCAAACCATTGGTATTTATCCATCAGTAAACTCAACCTTGGCTTCACTATCATGCACCAAGGGGGCAAATGCATGGTAACATGAGATGGGATTGAATACTGCACAGGGCACCCACAGAATGGCAACTATTGGGTGAAAATTGAAAGTCCCACAGTCCTTAATGCCATGACCACATCTCCAAACCTTGACATCTGGCACCAGCATCTTGGGCACCTCTCTCCTCAAGTAATCAAACACATCACTGACCCACAAGTTGTTGGTTTTTCAGCTCTTCACCTTACCCATGTCCAGGATGCAACTTTGCAAGCCAACCAGAGCACCCTTCTTCACCTCAAAGTCTCATAGCACACAGGTACTTGAACTTGTGCACTCTGACCTTGTCAGCCCTATGTGCCTTCCCTCTATCAAAGGCAACATTTACTTTGCCAATTTCCTCAATGACTACCCTGGCTATGGGGTTGTCTACCCACTCAAGTCTAAAGATAAGCTCACCAATTCCTTCAAAGCATATCCTGCCTGGGCTGAGAACCAAACTGGGTATACCATCAAAAGACTTAGAACAGATAGGGGTGGTGAATACATGGCTGCATCATTTCATTCAGTTCTTGAAGAAAAGGGGATCACTCATCAGTTCAGTGTTCCCTACTCTCCTCAACAGAATGAATGAGCAGAGTGATGGAACTGGACATTCATTGATCACATGCTCAGCATGATGCACCATGCTGGCCTCACAGGCAGTTTTTGGGAATTGACTTTCCAAGCTGCCATGCATACATACAATTGCTCACCCATGTGTCAACTCTCCTGGCAGACTCCTCACTTGGCCTGGACTCTTGGCCGACTTCCAGACATCTCCTACCTATGCATCTTTGGCTGTTGTGCATATGTCCACACTCCTGTGCATCTCCACTCCAAACTCAAGCCATGCTTGAAACCCATGATCTTCATTGGATATGAAGCAGGCAGTCAAGGTTGGAGGTTTTGGGACCCTACCACTCACACCATTGTCATTAGTTGTGATGCCACCTTCAACAAGCTTCTCTTTCCTCATCTTACCACATCCAACTTTGACCTTGACCTCTTCCCTCCTTCTCCACCATTGAGCCCTGGTGCTGGCAATGACAACAGTGATACTGACAGTGATGATGGTGATGATGAGTCACCTCCTCAGGGCTCATCCTCTCCACCAGTCACTGGCCCAGTTCCTGCCCCATCCACTCTGCCAACCAATCTCCCTCCCTTTACTCCTGCTGCTGCTACTCTGTCTGAGGAAGGACCTGTCACTCCACCTCCATCACTTGTTGCACCTACTCCAGTCACTCCTGCCTCTGTGGCTCCCCCCATTCCCCCTCACTGTGCCCAGCACATCCACCATGGTACCCCACTGAGCCTATTGTACCTCCTGCCTGGTTTGGTCAACCATGCCAACACACTTCTGGGTGCTTGGTGCTAAGAGTGGCCTATTGGATGGTCTTAGGGAAGGTTTGCAATAATTATACCCCTGGTAACAAGGTAGTTGTTATGTGCTTGATGTGCTTGATAAATGTTCCTGATGATGATGAAGATTGGGATCAAAGAGATAGTGATGAGGATGATACTGCCAATGACTAAACAAGGATCCAGTGTGATGAGTTTAGGATGTCTTAGCAATGTGTAGTGACTTAGAGATCTTAGACTTAGTTCTTAAGGGATGAGGGCAAGCTTAGATCAAGCATAGTGTAGGAGAATCCCTAGATTGCAAGGTTGACAAGACTGGGGTTTAAGACTGCCAGGCTTTCAACTACTTATACAAAACTGGAGTTCTAAAGATAGTAAAAGTAGTTAAGGTTCACTGATCAATGACGATTGTGCAGCAATCAACAAGATCATGTGACCAAGTCACATCCATAGTAAGCTACAAGGAAGTAGCCACAAGTGTGAAATGAACAAGAGATAAACAAAGATAAACAAAGGCAAGACATAATGAGTCCTTGCTAATTGTATAGTGATAGTCTTTAGCAAGTAAATGTCATAATAAATAAAGAGGAAAAGAAGAAAAGATGAAGGCACTTTACAGTACTTGGAGCTAAGCTCATAGCTAAGTAAATGAATACTATAGTACTGTAATGGATAAGAGATAGAGTCCTTACTATAAGTTGGAGCTAAGCTCACAGCTGCAGTTAATACTACACTTACAGTAAGTAAGATAAAGGAAAAGAAAAGGAAAAGGAAAAAAGAAACTGTTACAAGGTGCCAGAGCAAGTGCCTTGTAACAGTCTGCTGGTGTTCAATGCCTTTCTCCATGAGGAAGTCAAGGACAGACACATTGATATACACCCCCCCTCAATCTGACCAAAGACATTTTGGGGGGCATGCATGCTGAGTAATGACCCATGCAACATAGTGTCAGAGGACATCACTGAGCTGATCCTTGTGTTTGATAGGATAAATGATGCCAAACCCAGAGTAATTGTCCAAGAAGGTGGCAAAGTAGAGGTTACTTGCACTGATGGAAGCTGTCCCCACCAGACCAACCAGGTCAGAGTGTATCAAATTGAGTGGAGCAGATTCCCAAGAGTGGGACAGCCAGAAGGGAGTGCAAGTCTGTCTCCCAAGGGTACAGCCCATGCAGGATTTGGATGAGGATGAGGAAGGAAGCCCAGCACCTGTGAGGGGTGTATCTGTGAGATGACATCTTCCAAGAGGTGTCTGAGGCATTCATGCCAGACAGAGGGAAGGTGACATGAGGGAGTTGAGAGAGGGAGAGGAGATCATGGATATCCAGTAGGTCCATGGTACCAATGCAAAAGAAGCAGTCACTCCTAGAGATGGTGCATTGACTTCCTTTGTAGGTGATTTAGAAACCAAGGTGGTCTAGTTTGCTCATGGTGATGAGCATCACACACACATAACATCAGAAAATGACCACAGCAACATTAATGCACCACACATGATAATCATCCATAGTCACATCAATCATGCATTTGCTTCAGTGCTGGAATAGAGGACTGGGTTCAGCTGATGAGGAGCAGGACTGATAAGACATATAGGCCAAGGCTTGGTCCAGGCCTGCCAAAGTAACCATGGAGTCACAAGTTGTGAAGTCAGCATCTGGTGTGATTGGTGCTTTTCCTTTTTCACTCATTCTTTATAGCATGTTACTTATTTTTACTTCATTTGCATCTGGACCCCACCTAATTTCAAATATCCCTATGATCAACTCTGCATTGCAAATTTTCTGTTTTGTTTTGTTGTGCTCCAGTCTTGGAGCTAGACTTGTATTTAGGTGGCTCATTGTCCACCAGAAATGAATGGATCTCCCCCACCTGCAATTTGTCTCCCCTCTCCTGTCTGAGTTAGAAAATAAAAAGTGCTATTTGTCCATCTTCTCCCATGTCCACTGAATCCAACAAAATATACACACCTCATAGGTCACATTTATACTTGTGTTGCACTGTGATATCTTTATTGAAACATGGGTAAAGTGGCAAACATCAGATTGAACATCACAGTGTAGAGATAGGCTTGTGAGCCCAGGTGGAGATAAATGAGCCAAGAGGACAACATTCCAGAGGGCTAGAGAGATAGCTAGAGAGATAGCTGTAAGATAAGAGAAGATGTGTACCAGATGGTAGAGGGTACACAGAAGAAAGAGAGAGCTACATAGAGCAGGTATGTCAGAAGAGAGCTAAGAGAGCAGAAGAGATACTCACCTCAGCACATGCAGAAGTGCTGAGGTGAGACAAAGACAAGGTAAAGAAGATATAGTAAGAGCAAGATAGAGTTTAAGAGGAGCTCAAACCATAAAGAGAAAAGAAATACCAATAAGATGAGATAGAGATAAGTATACTTAATAAGTAAACAGTGTGATCAGCATCATAAGGTAAAGAAAAAACCAACAATCTTCTGTGTTGTGTTGTGTTGTGTTGTGTTGTGTCTGCTTCTGCATTGCATTGTGTCCACTCCATTGTCATTGTCACATTTACTATGTTGTGTCCTTGTTGTATCTCCCTTTTGTCACCCAGTTACATTGTGTTATCACATTTATTACTCTAAACTACTGACTCCCTTTACTTTGGTATCTAGAGGATCTTACAGCTTGCACCCTTCAGCATTTGTTGTGGTCATGATTGTAGATTTTGCTATCACCCCACTGCAGCACATATCAATGGACAGGAACCTTCCAGATGCACCAGGGACATGGAGAACACCTGAGAGTGACAAGGAGACTGTCTGTCCATCTGGCAGCTCATTAGATCAAGAACAAGAGCCAGTCCCAAGACATGGGATGGAAATTCTGTTCCTCACCATGACAGTATGTAGAGCAATGGAAACATAGTTCTGGAGGTCCTCATGGTTCAGCATGATGTGATCTGTACATCCTGAATCTAGCATCCAGTCACTAGATCCCTCCATATAGAAACAAGTGTTGAATCTGGCAGCCCCAGTCACAGACAAAGTATGTAAACTAGCTCTGTCCAGCTTAGGCAAGTCATTAACAATGCCCTTCCCCTTATCCAGCTGTGCCTTCATATTGTCTGGCATCCCATGAAGTGCCCAACAAGTTGTAGTGGTATGGTTTTGATGTCTGCAGTAGGCACAGAAAGTTGTATTGTGTCAATGGTTGGAGTTAGCAGTTGATATAGTCACAGTGCCCACAGTACCCAGTATAGCTATGGCAAGTCTGCCCCAAGAGGGTGGTAGTGCATGGAGGAGGATGAAACACATGTGCTGTTCTGTGATGGCAACATTAGGAATGGATGCAGAGTGAGAGTTGGAGATGAGAGTGGCAATTGTGAGGAAGAGGAGTGTTGGAATGTTGAGTGAGTTGATAGCAGAGTAGAGTATGCATATGAGAATGCAGATGACCTGGGCAGGGCCCATAACCTGATGAGCACAGGTCATTTTGTGAGAGGAGAACACAAAGAGTACTTGTTCTTCTACAGTGTTCTAGGACCAGTCATAAGATAAGTGGCTGAACTTGTGTATGTGTGTGTATAGTATAGAAGACAAAAAAGGAAAGTGTTACTTAGTAATCAGATACCATGTCAACACAGTCCTGTATGGTGATAACAAAGGTTCAATCAACATCATGAATAACCCTGTAATGGGCCAAGGTTCATATTAAGTTTTGGTTTCACTTCATTCATCAATGTGTTTCTGACTCCACCATTTCTTTATCTCATCAACAGAACTCACCAAGAGGTTTGCAAAATGTCAAGAAAGGGTAAATGCCTATTGTATTGTAACATCAACTAATAAGACATGATTACAGTTGTATATATATGTTGCAACAGAGAACAAAGTGAAGCCATGTTAGATCTAAACAGAAGTAGATGAATAATAGGCACAAACTTGAATAGAATTGATGGTTCTGTTGACAGAACATATGCATTGTGTTGTCTGTGTCCGTCATACCTGTCATGATGTTGCATGTTGTAGGGAAGTTGAAGCATTTTATGTGAGTTGAGGATGAGTGAAAGAAAGGAAAAAGAGTGCATGATATCATCTGTCAGTGCATGCCAGTGCAGCTTCCCCAGTGGAGCACCTCATGCACAGTATGTGTGTACACAAAGCACATGCCAGCACATACCTCAGGTAGGATGTCATGTGTGATGTCCTTGCAGCATAAGCACATCTGCTGTGGGCAGGTGCTAGTGCACATGCATGGTGGTGTAAGACCTGCAAGCAGGCTACTGATGATCTCAGCCATACATTAGGTTCCTTACTTGCTTTACAGCCATGCACTGGAACAATCTGGCAGTGCATAGTATGATATGACTATAACATACTATACTACACCTACATGAACACTGCCAAGGAGACAGAGCTCTGAGATGGAGCAATGTACATATGTGACTACTGTATTTAAGGAGTTGGGGGTGTGTCCCTCCTCTCCAGCTACTTTCCAGCCATTATGAGCATGAGTTACTATGAGCTACTATGTGCTATCAGGAGTCATGCAGATTTTACTTTACACAGAGCCTGCCACTATCCCAGTTATGCCATCTCAATATCATCTTCATCTCTCCATTACATGTTCTAGTCTAAGAGCCCACTGCTCTGGTCTTACACATCTATCTAACCACCTCTATACCTCAAACTTGCACAGAAGCCAACTCCCTTCTGTATATCTGGAGCCCACCCTTGTTCATCTTTAATCCTCTTTTACAGTTTTGCTTTCATCTTTATCATCCTGGTGGGAGTCTGGATACTGACTCATATGCCAGCAGCAGCGCAAGTTAAGACCACAGCATGTGATGACAAAGTTTAATCTTGCACCTGAAACAAAGCTAATGAGCCAGTGCCATCCAACAGAACCCCATGAACCTTCTCCAACAACCTGACAACACCAACATGAGACTCACCAGCAGCAAGCTCATGCAGAGGCTCTGACTCTGATACTGACAACACAGCATCATCAACATACCCCCTATGCACAGCAGCACCCACTACCCAAATGCACACAACCCCATACACCTTTGCACCCATGTCACATTCAGCATCAATGATGGGCCCTGCTGCCATACTGCCACCATGGTTGACCAAAGCACCAATCTTTTCCAGAAAATTACATGACTTCAAGGACTTTCTCATGGAGTACAAGGATCTTGCAGATGCATACCAGCTGTCTGATAAGCAAAAAACTGAATGCATTGTCAAGTACATACCATCAGCTCTCGAAGACCTCTGGCACAATTGCAATGGATACAGCACAGTGTCCTGGATGACCTACAAGAAGGCCCTGTCTAAACGATATCAAGACAAATCTATGGAAAAGCACTACATGAAGAAACAATTATGCATGCTAGTCTGAGAACAAGCACAGTATCATGTGCAGGACTCCTGAGACATAGGGGAATACTACCATAAATTCCTCGACCCCTAGTGCACAACAGGAAGTTAGCAGAAGAAGACCGCCACAAAAACTTTTGGTTTGGTTTCCACCCAGCTGACTGCAATCTCCTACAAAACCAGCTCCTTGCCACCAACCCTACACATGACACCACCACCCCATACAACTTTGAAGTGATATACAAAGCTGCTAGAACCCTTTTCTCTAGCACCTGGTTCTACCCTGCATGGCAGCAAGGTCAAGATGACATTCAAGAAGACTCCAATTCTGATGATGACATAGTGCCTAGCTACTCAAGGCCACAAAGCTCTAGAAAATATAGGACAAGTCAGCACAGGTATGACAATGACAGTGCTGAAGAAGAAGAAAGGGACCACTCCACATGACACCCCCCTACTCACAATAATGAACCAAGCTCCAGCCAACAAGGAGCACAGTATCAGATGAAAGCAGTCCACCTTACTGATGCACCACAGTCAGCACACAGCTCTGACAGCACTGACTGGCAAGTCCTATCCCAGTTGGTAACACAGATAAACACCCTTACCCCCTCTGACCCCACCTATGCCATCCTCTACTACTGCTGTAAGCAAGAATTCCCTGCTGTCATGCCAGACCTACCAAAACCAATATTCAGTGCTCCAAGCCCAGCACTCAACTTCCAGTGGACCCCAGCGCCTGTACAAAGCACAGTCAATCCAACATACAGTGCAACTTTCATGCCACCAGTGCAGTGGCCAGATGGTTGTGCTTTCTGCACCCAATATGGCCACTGAATTCAAGACTGCCCAATTGCAGATGACTACATCTGGCACAGCCTAGCAGTCTTTTATGACAGTTGCATTATGTTGCCCAACTATGCACCAGTCCCTAACAATGGAACCAGGCATGGTATTCAGTTCAGCCTCAACCACTGGCTGGCTGGGCAACCCCCACTAACAGCAGCAGCAGCACACACACCACCAAATGTAATTCTCCAGCAAACACCTTTCATAACAGAGGACTCACCTAGAAATCCCCAACAAACCAACATTATCCAAGTAACAGACTCAACTAATGATTCTGATGACAAAAATACAGATTTCACAGGAATTTTCAATATATTCAGTACAGAGAAATGATGCAAGGATGTACATACCATGAAGAATACCCCAGCAGCCTCAACCAGCTTACCCCCCTCTACTGGGCAGCCCAAGTACCACTCCAATGCAGAAGATCCTGCACTTATTGCTGGGTTGGCAACACTACTATGGGAAGGTGGACTCACTGCAGCAACACTGGCACACATCCTAGCTGCTAGCCCAGCCATACAAAAGCAGTTCATGGAGCAACTCCACACTAAACACATTGAAAGTGCTGTTTTTGAGGAAGTACCTGTCAACATAGCTGAATCAGCATACTGTTACGAGGCACTTGCTTTGGCACCTCGTAACGGTTTTCTTTCTTTTTTCTTTTTCTTTCTTCTTTTTCTTTTATCTTACTTACTATAGTAAAGTGTAGTATTATTACTACAAGTGTGAGCTTAGCTCCACTTTACTTAGTAAGGACTTATCATTTTTCATTCTCTTTTATAGTACTTAAGTATTTACATACTTAAGTGTGAGCATAGCTCCAAGTACTATATTAGACTTATCTTTCTTTCTTATCTTCTTTTTATTTATTATAACATTTACTTGCTAAGGACTATTACTATACAATTAGCAAGGACTCTCCTTTCTCGTCCGTATTTACTTTTGTTTATCTCATGTTCAGTTTGGTTACTGCGCATATTCGTTTACTTGACTGCGCTTTACTGCGTAACTTTACTATAGTTAGATCGCTAGCTTTGTATAAATAGTTGACAAACTGGCGGTCTTAAACCCCAGTCTTGTCAACTTCGCAATCTAGGGATTCTCCTTACACTGCGCTTGATCTAAGCCTATTACAAACCTCACTTCATTCTCTCAGAACTAAGTCTAAGAACTCTAAGTCACTAAACGTCGCTAAAAGGGCATCTTACACTCGTCACTCTGGATCCTCGTATTATTATTGGTGGAATCATCCTCGTAACTATATTGTTGATCCCGCTTTTCATTGTCATTCAGAATCTCTACTACGTTCATCAAACCAATATCCAAACCTTGGTTACCAGGAGTAACATTCTAGACCTTCCCTAAGACCGTCCAATAGGCCGCTCTTAGCACATACCATATATCACAGAAGGTCTTTGAGCTCACAGATTGTGGCCATATGGGCTGATGTGGCCAAGGCATGCAGTGCACACATCAACACATCTCACCAGATTGAAATGGAAGGTGCCAACAGCACCAAAACTTGGACAGTGGGCTGTGCAGAAAACCTAAGTATCATAATCAGTGATATCACTTTTGTTATCCATGTGCACATACTTGACAATGCACCATTCTGGTTCCTCTTGGGCCATCCTTGCTCCTTTGCACAATGAAAGACCACCCCAATGGCAGTGTCTCTGTCACCCTCCATGACCCAGCCAACACATTGTGTACCTTCATCATAGAAACTCAACCCTGTTGAAGGCAATCTACAACAAGTCAGTCACTCACATGGGAACAGGTCCCAACTACACTCAGCACCTCAACACACCTACAGGATGCCATGTGTGGTCTTCCAGGACCCTCCAGCCACACAACAAGGTGGTGTGTTGGTCAACAGCAGACACAAAAGAAGTCTGGAAAGCAAAGCAAAAGGTCAGCAGAGGGAGGACTTGCAGGGTAAAGAAGGGGCAACAGCAGAGGAAGAAAACACAATGCACATACACATCCAAAAAAGGAACAAGACACTCAACAAAAGGGGTGAGAGTGCATGAGGAAAGGGATAGGGGCCAGACAGACTTATGAGCAAAGGGCCAGGGACAGCAGAGGATGAGTGGTTGAACAAGAAGGGAGAGGAATGGAGCATGATGGCAGATAGGAATGAGGATGCATGGATGGCATGGGAGCAGGACCTAGAGAATATCAGGCAATACCTCATGATGGGCACATGCCCAGTTCACCAGATGCATGCTGCAGTTTGACAGACATGCAGGAAGCTCACCTGTGCAGGGCAACTCTGGCAATGGCAAGCTTGCAGATGACACCAGCTGGTCATTCAACCATTACAGCATGTGCCTGACAGTTTGGAAACTCACTTTGCAGCCCACCAGCACCATCCAGGATCACAGCTTCCAGCCCAGCACATGAATTCTCATACACAACTCCATGATTGAAACAGACCTCAGATGAAAGGCCAAACCCCACTACCTCAGGCAAATGGTTGTCATACATTGATCCTGCAAAGTCCCCCACCATGCATGCTCCCACTCCTCAATTCCAGTCATCACTATCATTGCTGGAGAAGGTCTCCAGGCTCCCCATGAAGAAGACTGAAATTTTTCTCCTTTCATATTTCCTTATTTCATTTCTTCATCTAAGACCACAGTCTACTTCTCTTTCAGTGCCTCCAGCAGATGGAAGACCTGCAAGCAGGTTACTGATGGTCTCAGCTGTACATTAGGTTCCTTACTTACTTTACAGCCACACACTGGAATGATCTGGCAGCATGTAGTACAATATGACTATAACATACTATACTACACCTATGCAAACACTGCCAAGGAGACAGAGCTCTGAGACAGAACAATGTACATACATGACTACTGTATTTAAGGAGTCAGGGGTGTGTCCCTCCTCTCCAGCTACTTTCCAGCCATTACAAGCACAAGTTACTACAAGCTACTATGAGCTATCAGGAGTCATGCAGATTCTACTTTACACAGAGCCCACTGCTATCCCAGTTACACCATCTCAATATCATCTTCATCTCTCCATTATGTGTTCTAGTCAAAGAGCCTGCTGCTCTGGTCTTACATGTCTATCTAACCACCTCTATACCTCAAACTCACATGGAAGCCAACTAGTTTCCATACAGTGGTGGGCATGGGCATCTGGTCAACATGCATGTTTGTGATAGGATGACACATGTCTGAGGAGTCATTGCACTTGTTGGGGTGGCACTGGCAGATGGATGTGGAACAGATGTGTCAACAGTGAGCAAGATGCAAGGAGGGGGGGACACACTGTGGTCAAACACAATGCAGCTCACAGCAATGAGGACCTTGATGAGCTGTGTGCTCTCAGGGTAGTACTCACATATTGCTGCAGGAGGTATGACAAGGTCAGTGCTTTTCTGAGTGTAGAGGACATGACACAACTCACCTAGTACTCAATGGAGCAGTTGCAAAACTCAGTTGGCATGTCCCTGAGACATCTGCCAGTGCATGCCAGCACAGCTTTCTGAACCCAAGTGTGATGTCAAGGCCTCACACACAATGCACACACACATACACTTTGTGTATGCCCATGTGCATGTTGGGTGGGAGGTCGATGGGCTGTGTGTGTGTGCATGCATGGTGTGTCAGGGAGCAGAGCTGCCACCACCATGATATGTGTAGCTGAGAGCAGTGTGGACCCATGCAACTTCATGCACTGTGCAATCACCTTGACCACACACCATGCCTCACATTCATGCAGCACCTGCATGGCCTCATTGAGCAAGGAGAGCTCACTGCTGCCTGCACAGCTCAGCATGCTGGCACTGTCAGAAGCAGTGCTGCTGGATGCAGTGTCAGATGGGTTGCTGCCTGACAAATAATAAAAAGGCAGCAGTGTAAAGACAGTACTGTATGCAATCCACAAGCATGAAAGCAAATCAGGCACACAGCATGCATACATGTGTGCTATAGCAGCAACCACTTGTGTGGCATGCTGTGGAACTTGAATGCAAGCCAGTGGGGAGGAGACCCATGGAGCAGCACTTCCAGAAGCCAAGAGCAAGTGTGAGGATGTTGCAGGCAAGGTAAGTGAACTTCTGGAGGGGGAGGGTCATGAGGGCACTGGTGGAGGGGGAGGACACCAGGCTGGGTGCAAAGGGTGCAAAAGCTAGGGGTGGGATGTCAGCAGGGAAGAAGGTGTGGCAGGATGAAAGGTAGAGGACATATTGGAGTTAATGGTTCTTGAAGGGGGTGAGGAGGAGCATGAAGACAATACCTATGGAGAAGATCTGCATACCCCTGCCAGACATGTAGAGTATGAAGGCCCACATGGGGAGTGATTTTGTGGGGGAGAGAGTGAGGTCCCAGGCATGCTTCTCCTTGAGGGCCCCTCATAGGACTGGCTGGCACTGCGGACATGTAGCATGTGAAGATTGCACAACACATGACTTGATCAACACTGGCAAGCCCACATGTGATCCATCAAAGTCACTGCTGTCCCTATGCCCATGTCATCTTGAGTGGATGCAGGCAGGGCAAGCAGCATGGGCACACATGCAGGCATGGGGTCCTGGTGCAGTGGCAATGCAGGCAGGGATGGGTAGCTGTACTGTGCTGGTACAGTGGCGGTGTGGGCAGGGTGGTAGTGGCTGCACACTGTTCATACTGCAGCAGCACAGGTGAGTAGGGTACTGCATGCTGTTGACATGGCAGTGACATGGGCATGCAGGTGGGCATAAAAGGAGGGACATACCACTGGCCCACATCACCTTGAGTGGACATGGGCAATGAGCCAGCAAGCTGCTCCACTGTGCTGGTACAGTGGCAGCATGGGATGGAGGGTGTTATAGTCTGTGGGGAGAGTAAATGAGTCAGCTCCTGCTTTTTGTTATAATAAAAAAGATAAGCAGCCAGCCTATGCAGCACATGGTGGTGGTGATGGCCACTACATGCTGCATTGCCACATGCATGCCACACTGCCACACATGCCACACCACAGCAGGGGAGTCAGTCTTGTAGTGCCAATATCTCAACCACATGTCTGTCAGGATGTACTTATTTTTCTTTTCATTTTACATTTTCTTTTACTCTTATCACATAAGATCTACTAGAGATATCTTATCTCATCTTATCAGATCAGTAGTAGATCTTATCATGATTATCTATGACACATTTTCATTTAGTCATTGAACCACTTACTATACAACTATGACTACATCTCCTACAGTTGCTTATTGATGCAGTGCAATGCTGTGTATTGCTTACTGATACTTCTCACAGATGCTGTGCATCTTACTTATATATGCCTGCCCTATAGTTACAGAGCATGGTCTGTGCACTGATCCTCTTAGTATATATAGGGCACTTCTATTGTACATAGTTCTCTAGCTTTATACATCTGGGATATCCACCTATCAGCATGACACCATCCTAAGTGTATTGTCTCTATTCTCTGATCCTCTCCTCTTCCCACAGTTGTGGCTTCACCGATTAGCATGCACCTCACAGTGTTGACCTCATAACACATCATTTTCCCCTAATATGGCACTGCTGACAAACTGAGCTCTCATTTGTTTGCACAGGCTATGGCAGGCAGCAAGAACAGATAAGACGATTGTGATATTGAATAGCAGTGAGATGGTAGACATTGTGTCTGCAGTGAAGATAGTAATCATGAGTGCAGTAGGCACCATGATGCAGTAGTGAGAGATGTCAGACAGTATGAAAGATGTCTGAGGAGATATATGCTAACCTGCAGTGAAGATAGTAATCATGAGTGCAGTAGGCACCATGACGTGGTAGTGAGAGATGCTGCAGGTAAAGTGAGAAAGAATTTAAGACATAGGTAGAAGAGTACTCACTCAGACAGTATGAAAGACGTCTGAGGAGATGTGCAGTAATGTGTCCATCTTATAAGGTGTGGTAGTGGTAAAGTTGGAGCAGAGTATATATGTAGAGAACAACAGCTACCTAAGTGGGAGGGACGCATGTCGTCCTGGAGTGCAGGGTGGAGTGTGAGTTTCCTCAGAGTAGCAGGAGGGGTGAAGAGGAATGATGTGTGTCATATGTATGCATAATGTGTAGGTAAGTGAGCCAAAGGAGATGTCCATACAAGTGTAATGTCAACAGCCCCCCACGTTTGGTGAACTCATGTCAACAAGCCTGAGGGTGGTGCGTTGCAAGGTGAAGGCAACGTGGGACAAGGGCTTCATGAGGCAATCAGCGAGGATGGAGGCGGATAGCAGTCAGACGAGGGAGATGAGTCCACATGTAATGCACTCACAGATGTGGTGGTGCTTAATGTCGATATGCTTTGAGCCTTTCCCAACAACTGGGTTGTTGGCGAGGTCAATGGACCCCTTGTTATCACCATAGATGGTGAGGGGGAGATGGAGGGGGACCCCCAGATCCACAGTGAGGTAGTTGTACCACATGGCCTGCTCAGTAGCCTGGGAGAGGGCAATGTACTCAGCTGCAGTGGAAGAGAGGGAGATGACGCACTGTCGTCATGATGACCAGGCAATCACACCACCACACAAGAAGAATACATACACGCCGGTGGAGCGATGGTCGGCAAGGGAAGCAGCCCAGTTGGAGTCAGAGTGCACGGTAAGGGTGGTGCTGCGTGTGCCATCATACGAGAGGCCAAGGGACATGGTGCCTGCGAGGTAGTGGAGTACGTATTTCACAGCTGACAGATGCTCAGGTGAGGGGTTTGATGCATAGTGCACCAGGGAGTTGACAGTGTATCCAATGTCCAGACAGGAGACGATGGCAGCATACATGAGGCTGCTGACTATCTGTTGGTAGACCGTTCACATGGAGGTGGCAGCAGAACCCAAGGAGGGTGTCAGAGCAAGTGATGGGGGCAGTGGTGTGGTTGTTGAGTTACAGCCTTCCATCCCGAACCATTGGACAATGCTCGCGACATATTGCGATTGGTCTAGGGTGATGTGACACTATGGGCGGTCATGGGTGACTCGGAGGCCAAGGTACATCGTCATTTCGCTGAGGTCCGTCATGTCGAAGGAGGCTGCAAGGGCACGCTTGAGCTCCAGTACTTCTGCAAGGTCACTTCCAAAGATCGTAATGTCGTCAATGTATAGTACTAAGAACAAAAAGGAACTATTGCCATGCCAAATGTATAGTCCTCCATCAGAAGAGATGCGATGAAGATCGAGTTCACCGAGCGGTATCCATCTTTGTGTTCCATTGACGTGTGGCCTGTTTGAGTCTGTAGATGGATTTATGTAGGCAGCAGACTTGGTCAGCGAGGTCAGGGATTTTGAACCCTTTGGGTTGTCGCATGTAGAGTTCTTCCTTGATGATGCCATTGAGGAATGCACTCTTCATGTCCATGGAATGGATGTGCCAGTCGTGTGCAGTGGCGAGGGTGAATAGGAATTGAAGAGACTCAAATTGTGCAATGGGGGAGAAAACTTCATCATAATTGATGCTGTGGACCTGTTTGAAGCCTTTGGCCACAAGATGCACATGGTATCTGCCATCATTCTTGAGTTTGAACACCCATTTATTTGGTATGGCGGTGCGTCCGGGTGGTAAGTCTGTGAGCGACCATGTACCCATTTGTTCCATCATAGACAACTTGTAGATGCAGGTGGCTTCCCAATCTGCAGCATCTGGTGTGGCCCACACTTCTCGCAGTGTGAGGGGATCCCCAGATGAAGTGGCAGCAGTGAGGAGCATGGTGTTGGTAGTCAAGCAAAGCCCATCTTGCAACACTTCGTGGTTAACCCACTTTGCCCTATACAAGGACTGGTAGCTCAGTTGGTTAGAGCACCCTTCTAGTATGTGGGAGGTCCTGGGTTCAATTCCTGGCCGGTTCACTTCTTTTCCCTCATTGTCCCCTGAGGTCCCTGGGCTGATATTAACACGTGGATAGTGAGGGTCCGGTGCCAGGAGTCCCAAATGTATCCTCCTCTTCATCTGATGGTTCATGGAGGATTTCAGCATATGTTCGCTCACTGTATGCACTTTCCCCATAGTGTGTGGGTGCCTGTGTGACGCATGTGGAACGCTGTGGCAGAGGTGTTGGTGTTGTGGGCTCAGCAAGATACGGCATGCCAGTGGGAGATGACGGAGGCAGCACTGGCATGACCAGGCTCAGGATTTCAAATAGGGGTCCTGACTCACCCAAGAAAGCAGCCCTGCATGCTCGTCTGTGCCCTGTTTTGTCATTGTATCCTGCACAGGGAATGACAACGGCAGGAGTGTGATCCGAAAAGCAGGTTGCTCGAGTTCAGGATGGTACAGGTGGCACAATGGAGGGAGGTGTAACTGGGAGTGCTGGTCCATGCATGCACAGTGGTGATGCCGGTGTTGCAGGAGTGGGGACTGGTGGTGGTGGTAACAATGGTGTGGGAGGCTCAGTAGTTGCAGTAGCAGTGGGAACTGCGAGGAATGTGTCGGGTGTGAGGAGGTCCCTGCTATCATTGTCTGAGTCTGGGTCCTTTGTGGGTACGCTGGGCCATATAAGTGATGCAGGTGGAGGTGGTCCTGTGGGTGAAGGGTTTGGTTGCAGAGGAAAGGTTGTTTTGTCAAAAACCGCATCGCAGGATACAACCATGTGATGTGTTGTGCAATTCCAAAAATGCCATGCCTTAGACTTAGTTTCATACCCAATGAACACCATTGATACCACATGAGGGTCCAGTTTTGTGTGCCGTTCTGAGGGCGTGCCAACATACACTAGACATCCAAACATGTGTAAGTACAAGATGTCAGGCTTACGGTTGGTGTCCCACAGTTGCTGTGGGGTGGCCCAGTCATGTCCTTGTTGTGGAGTTCTGTTGTATGTGTGTATGGCCATCTGGAGGGCATATTCCCAGAAACCTGTGGAGACATGTGCGTTATGTAGGAGGGATAAGCTTGAGTCAATGATGGTGCGATTCCATCTTTCTGCTTGGCCGTTTTGTGTGGGTGAGTATGGAGCTGTGAGGTGGTGCATTGTGCTGTTTTCATTGAGTATTTTCTGTACGTTGGAATTGATGTATTCCCCTCCACAGTCACTTCAGAGAACCTTGACTTTTCGCTCAGTGTATGTTTGTGCACATGTGATGAATGTGGTGAGCATGTGTGCTAGTCCATTCTTCGTTTTGAGTGGATATGCAATTGCTGTTCCTGAGAAATCGTCAATAAAAGATGCGAAGTATAGTGAGCCTTGCATAGATGGAGTGTTCATAGGTCCAACGAGGTCACTATGAACTAGGTCCAATAGATGCGTGGTGTGTTTGCTGGAACAATGGAATGGTCTCTGGGTTAGTTTCCTGGCTGCACAGCCAGGACAGGGGTGTGCATTGGGGATTTCTTTACTGTCGACTTTGAAACTGTAAACGTTGTCATTGTTGCATAGTTTGTGTAAAATGGTCTGAGATGCGTGTGCGAAATGGTGATGCCAGGTGGTGTATGATGGCTTGATGGTGGAGAGGGATGCTAGCCATGATGAGGACGTGATTTCGAGCACAAGCCAATATGTTCTGCTTTGTTTCGTTCTGGTACCTAGGACTATGTTTGATCAGTTTGATATTGTGCAGGTTGAGCCATTGTATGTGACTCATAGTTGTTTGTCGGTGAGTTGTGCTATAGATATAAACCATGAACCTGCTTCTGGTGCGTACAAGATGCATTTAAGAATTATCCTTTTTGTAGTGTTTCTGATAGTAGTCGTAGCTTCCACTATTCCGATTCCTAGATACAGAATGGTGGAGTTGTTTCTGAGGCGAATGGAACTGGGGGTGTTTTGGACAGAGCCCGGGATGAAATCCTGTGGGTGCAGAGTAATGTGGTCAGATGCTCCGCTGTCGAGCATCCAAGAATTATTTGCATCGAAGTAGAACAAACCTGCAGCAGCAGTGCCCATCATATTGAGAGATGTAGTAACACTGGGGGGTACAGGAGGTGGATCGACAACTACAGTGGCAACAGTGGACTTAGCAGTAAACATATTTCTCTCCTTTTTCTCTGGGTGTAATATCCAGCAGAAGTCGTCAGAATGTCCTCCAGGACCACACTTTGTGCATGTGTAGTGGTTAAGTTTTGGTTTTCCATGTGAAGTGAAGCCTGGGGGGGTAGGAGTGAATGTGGATGTTCTGGTGGAGAGGGTCAAGGTTGGCATGCCGCATGCACACTGTGTGGAGGATAGGAGTGTTTGAGCGTTCCCTTCGATATGATTGGCTTCCTCCTTGATGCATTTGTGAACGGAGTTGCTTTTAATCTTGTAGAGGTCTGGTTGATTAGCTAGAAAAGCCGCGACCACATTAGACCAGGATTGGGGAAGTCCCATAAGTAGTACTAAAGCCATGTCGTTGTCTGTGACGGTTTTCCTGCTGTCTGCTAGTTCGATGCGTGTGAGTTGTAGTGTTTCGATTTGTTTTGCGAATGCTTCCATTTCGACGAACTTGAACTCTTGGAAATGTCAGTGTGCATAGAAAGTTGACATTGCTCCTTTCACGCCGTATTCGCGTTTGAGCATATGCCAGTTTGTGTAAGCTGGTAGGTCGTTAGCCATGTGATGGTCAGTGGTAGGTCCTGCATACAGGGTTAGGTATGCATTGGCAGAGGCGTCGTCTTCATTGAATTTGTCGAGTATGGCTTGGTTAAGGGGAGTGGTGCCATAGTGATATTTCTCTGGAGTGTGCTCTGTTTTTGGTTCATCAATGAATTTTTTGTAGTCGGGTGATGGTGCTCCATCTTCTATGGTGTACCATATTTTGAGGATGATGAGTGTGCTTTTGACCAAGGTTGACCATTGTTTGTAATTTGATGAACCGTCAAGTGTTGGTATGTTAACCTTTGGCAGTGGTGTCGCATTTGCGTTCTGGATGTTGTTGAGGAATATAATGATGGTGATGATATAAGTGATGTAGCGGAAGTTGATGTGGGTACCTGCCGTGCGCTGGGCAGGGCCCATAACCTGTTTGTGCAGGCTATGGCTGTTACGAGGCACTTGCTTTGGCACCTCATAACGGGTTTCTTTTTTTTCTCTTTTTCTTTTATCTTACTTACTATAGTAAAGTGTAGTA
>QLPN01010456.1:0-14696 GCA_003314395.1 Albatrellus ellisii
TTTGTTTAGCATCATGCCGATTGTGGTTCCTTCTTAGGTCGTTGATAACGTACTGAGAGACCCTGGCGCCTCAGATGATGAGTTATCCCTACGCGCAATGGTAAGATCTATTGATGCACAATGATCGCTGATACCATCTAACAGAGTTAATTCCTGTAGGGATTACATGCCATTGGCACGATCTTTAAGAGCACAGTCCCAGACGAGACCGACAGCGAGCGGAGAGAGCTCGAACGGTGCGATTGAATCTGTTTTCGTTTGCGCCGGCCTTCTTACGGTACAATCTTGCAGGATGGTCGCCGAAGCAGCGACAAACAAGAAAGGTCATCGCAATGGCCCCAAAGGCATGAAGCACCCCTCTAGCACCCCGTCGCCACCGGCACAGCCAACTGTGGAAACCCCAGCCTAATGACGTCATGCCCTTGTTATTCCACACTGATGCCTCACGTCGTCTCATATAATATCACGCATTATGTCCTAGTTCCGTGTCTTTCGGATTGTAGCTGACTGATTGTTTTTGATTTGGATCCGGACTTGCTGCCTCGTGGCTCTCCACCTGACATCGGTGCAGCCTTCTTCTCGCCTGTTCACCATCACCCTTATCCTACCATTCTACACGTATTTTCCTAGTTCCCCCGAGTATGGAATCTATCACCTTGCATGCAGGAGACTTTACGTGAAGGCCTTTTGTTGTTTGCGTTTCTGCCATGTTTAGTTGTCGCTCGGAGTCACGTTGGTCCTGGCGGCGAAGAATGGCCTGATCCATCAGGAAGTGTGCACAGCTCTGTGTGACTCTCGCCTGCGCAGGGTTATTGATCATTCACCTGACCGACCGGAGCCAAGTGTCAGGCCAGCAGCCTTTGTAAATGAGAATTGCAGAATGATCGACGTTAGTATGCTGTTTCAGACCAAAAGGAATATATTAGACCCATGCGCGTAGAGAAGTATGTATTGAACCATGGTGCACGATGACTGAGGAGTCTGCATGAACGGAAGCCAATTGCGAGAGAGAATTTCTGAAAATGTGCTGAGGGTCGTTAAAGGCATCAAAGTCGTTCAACTAGCAGAGAGCGAGCGCGGCGAGGTGGGGAGCAGCGGGCGCAGGCAGCTTGCAAAGCATCGTAGTGGTCGCGTAGGACGCAGATTGACGCTGGTGGGCGTGGGCTTATCCTCGACCCTGGCACATAGCAGCGGCGCCCCCCATGCCGAGCACATCCTCCTCGTAAGCGTGTCTAACCTGTTGCCCGACAGCGGAGAAGAAAGAGATGCAGCGTGTCAGCTGCGGCGAGGCATAGAAGTAGATGAGACGCAGCGCACCCGCTGGAAGAACGCATCGTCACACAGCACACGGAAGGCCGTGAGCGACAGGCATTTCGTCATGATCATCGTGGCCTCGTGCGCCTCGAGCGTCTGCGCTGCTTTGGTGAACTCCGGCGTGTGGTTTTGGCTGCCGCCTTCGCTGTGGAACGCTGGCAAGGTGAGGGTCAGACAACGAGAGGAGGGGTGCAGCGGGGGGGATATAGACTCACTGTAGACTGGGTGGAAGGCGGGACATGCTGTGGAGGGACGTCAGGCAAAAGGAGTGCAAGCGAATTGCTCGGGTGGAAGCTGCGCGCACCGTACGTCACGTTTCCCTGGTTGAGACATTGACTCGATGAGCTATTTATGATAGCTTGCAGACGACAAGAGTACTCACGAAATCCGTTGATGCACCAAAGTCGACAGAGGTAGTCGGAGTATTGTAGCGTTGCGCAATGATCGAGGCGAGGTCCTCAGCTGGGCAGAGTTCGGAATCAGTGATCTGGATGACACTATGGATTGTCCCATTGTTGCGTACCGAGGACTCTATTCTGACGAAGCTCGTATAGAAGCATCCCGCAGCTGATGGAGAATCTGCAGCCTGTGGACAGCGATCCTGCTCTGCAGGACCCGAAGCAGCCCGATAAGCTTTAGGAACGCGCTACGTTAGAAGACGCACTCTAAACACTTGATCACGCGTTTCTCGAGTTCCTCGACCTCGCCCTTGGTGGGAGCGCGAACAAGGAATGACATCTTCGCGTAATCCGGTATCACTGTTGACCGTCTCTCACGGATTGGTGTTACGCAAGCGGGACAAACTCGTACCGTTCGGCGACCATTCTCTCCCGGAGACGACGCCGTGGACGCGGTGGTCAGGCTTTATCTGCTGGCGCAGGGCCGATACTGCAGAGTATGCGACGAACGCGGCGTCGAGGGCATTGACACCTTCCCAGGGTGCATTTGCAGCATGCGATCTTGGCGACACGCTCATCACATATCAATCAAGAGGAAAAGCAGAGACCTACGAATGTCCAAAGTACTCCACGTCGATGCTTCTCATTGCGAGGGTCGATCCCACGGCGACAGTGCGCGCGAAACCCCCCGATGGATGGCACCTTTTAGAGGAAAGCGACGAGTCAAGTGAGATAAGCACGAAGAGCAGGAAGGAATGAGAAGAGCTTACATGACGCAAGCGTCCATATCTGTGTAGCCTCCTCGTTCCAGGAGGATCTGTTTACCTCCGCCTCCCTCCTCGGCTGTATGCGCGTTTGTGGTCAGTAAAGAGGTCACTCCCGAGCCAATGATCCGAACGACCTGGAGTTCCGAGGAGAACGACCGTGCCCGCGACATCGTGCGCCTCCAAGGCAGCCTTGACAGCAAGCGCGACACCGACACCGGCGATCGCGATCAGATTATGTCCACAGGCGTGTCCAAGGCCAGGCAAGGCATCCATCTCGGAGTTTACGCCAAGAACGCGGCCTCCTTTCTTATACGAGAACTCAGCCCGCCATGCGGTCTCCAGGCCGAGGTAATGTTTTGTCACCGTGAACCCATGGGACAACATGTATGCCGTCAACCTGTCATGTGCAAACCTGATGGTGGTTGCTTTCATCTCGAATTATATGGGGCCATACGTGCTCGTCACTGACCTTTCTTTGAAGCCCAACTCTGGGTGGTCTGAATTATACGTTCTAGTACCTACCAATGACGATTCGATAGGGCTACCTACCGTGGATATCAATGCTAATTCGTCTGAGCTCAGGTTCCAGATCGTTAAGCTTAGCCTCGATCGTCTTCATCACCTCTGTGTCATAAGTACCATCCGGCGGCAGGCGAGAATACACAGGCGGATTCTGTTGTGCTGCTCTTGAGAAATTGCAGCAGCTGGCGAACTGGACATATCGGGGCTAAAATAACAAATGAATCGTGAGGCGGCGATTGCTGCAACTAGTCATACCGGTGATTCTAAGGAAGGAGAAGTACTGCAGACGGGAAGTGACTTGTGATGGGACTGGTCGACAAGTCTGCTTCGTTGCCTGCGAAGCAGATTGAACGCGCCAAAGCATCCTGCTTGTACATCGGACATATCTAGGAAACAACAATGAACCTAGGGGGAGACTAGCATTTGCGGTGGTGAGTACGAACCTACAGATGAGAGGAAAGGAAGAGCATTCTGATACTGGGGTGGATCCAAGATATATGCAGAAAAGTCGGACATAGCAGATTGCCATCACTACAGCAATAGAAAGTTACTCACGATGTAGAATCGTAGATTGGATGCATATGGGAGGGGCCTTGCTTTGACTGCCTCCGCGCTCGTCGGTACCTCTCTTTCGAGTAAAGCAAGACCCATCCCTCCCCTTGGTGAGTCATAGCAAACGTCTCGTCTTGTCGACGCAGAATATCCACACGTATAACATACAGATTCGCAGTTCCGACTCGGACTTGAGACTACTCAAACATCACATAACTTACGGACATCAGCAAACCATGTCTGATAACAGCCCATGTCGATTCACTACTCGACGCACCGGCACCGCTCAATAACGAAAGAAGCGTACGTTCTTGCCCACGGGTGCGGATTAATGACAGATCCCCGCCATTTAATTGCGCAAATAGCCTTCCCAGACAATTCAAAATTGGGTAGCAACGCTATTCCGCGCAGCCATTTGTCGCCAAACCACATTCCGTCTCGCGAAATGATTGCCCGTGGCCGCCGACAAGGGTGGGTAAGTATCTCTTTTTCGCTGGAGTCGCCCGCGGGACCATAACGCATCGGTAGTTCGGCCGGAACATTGGCCCGTTTGTCACGGGAACAGATGCATGTTTCGAACAGAAGCAGCCTGTCTGTCTAAAGAAGCCATCCATGGGCGCAAGTCCCGCGTTCAGGTATACCGGTATACTCAGTGACAAGCCTCAGAAAACATAGCTGTGCATATCATATGACACAGTATCATGCGTTGATGTTCTCACTGCATCTTCCATGCTGCTGAATAGCTCATCTCCACACCTAGATCTTTGATGGTATGCAAGCATCGTGAGGACTTGTTGAGGCTGGCTTGGTGGTCCTAATGTCGACAAGCAACAAGCAAATAAGCAATAGGCAACAAAAAACTGAATAGGGCCTGGCCGGGAATTGAACCCGGGACCTCCTCCAAACGGAACTAACCCTAAGAAGGAATCATACTACTAGACCACCAGGCCATGTGATCAATTGTCAAACGGTAAAATCATGATCAGCTGACAGAACGACCCTCCCGCCAGCCCTTCGACTCGTACCCTCAGTCTGTCGGTCTTGGTCTCGTCCACATTCGCTTGCAATCTCAGGCTATCTTTCTACTGGGTCTACTAGCTCCATCAACTCTGGTTCATTCATCATCATCACAATGTCTTCGGCTCGGTTGGCTTCTGAATTATTCAATGATTCGTCCGCTCTTTTGTCTACAAGGAAGGTCTGCCTCTGCCCCAACAACTCTACGGACACTCTGGATCTCAATCTCACGCCATCTTTGGACAAATATGGTTCCCTACTGGCAGAGACTTTGGTTCTGGAGTCCCTATCATCTATCGACTTTCATGCTGCAGATAGTGTGTCGCCGTTTCCCGCGCATGCTAAGAAACCGATTCGGACGGCGTTGCTCTCGTTACGAGCTGGTGTGGTCTCTCTGAGAAAGCGTTCTGGCAGATCGTCTGTCAACTCTCGGGTCTCTACTCCTACATCTCCGCGCATGAAGGCTGTATCATCTACGGAACGCAAGATTACGACATGGACGGTCGGTAGCGGCCTACACGTATGAACTCCATAATAATACTGAGCTTTTCCAGTCAGCAGTACAAGCTGCATCTTCGGCGGATCCAGTCCCATGGAAGCCCTCTCACTCATCCTACAAGCCTGTCTGGAAGCCGGAGGGCTCCTGTTTCCCTCCTGGTTACGTCCGTTCGCGTTTGCAAGACCGTCGTGGATTTCCCATGGCTTGTTCCACGCCGAATCCCGTCAAGTCACCCTTGTTTAAGAGTCCTGGCCTGATATACTTGTCACCAGAACGATCCCTTGGCCGGCGGGCATCACACAACTTCAACCCATGTATAAACGATGATTCCTTACCTGAATCAGCCACTTCCTCCGGCAAGCGTCGTCGATGGTCTATAAATTCTCCCCCAAGCTATCTGAACACTGAACTCATCGAGAATCGTCTTGATCTGCAACGCCTTGGGGTCTTCATGTGTGACGACGTAGTGAAAATCGATGCCAACGTTGCTATGCTTGGCGAGGGAATGAGACGGCTAGTCCCGGAGATCAAGATATCCACATCCACAGCGACGCTGTTATATATCGCACCATCTCCGGAGGTATCCAGTCTGCATGACCCCAGTCCACTAGCTGTCCGTAGGGGCCAGACATTACCGACGCCTCTTTCTCTTAATCTAGCTGGCTCTTCAGAATTCGATTCGTACCCGTCTATTCCCAGCGCGTTTCTTGGCTCTTCCTCAACATACTCCCCTCAGATCAGCAAATCAATTGAACAAAGATCGCCTCTTGACGTCGATGATATGATAGGCAAATTAAGGTCTCAAGTCGTTCATATGAAGCCTTCCACCCCTCAGGACCTGACACACACTACTGAGCGAGTGTCACTTGGCATTTCTGGTTTGTCCGAGGATGAATGGGCTTTCGCTAAGGAGATCTTGACGCACCATGGAGCCCGGTCGGGCTTCAAAACTCCAGATAAGGCCTCAAAGGCCAAGTACAGCACGTCAAAATCTCCTGGGACGACTTTGACCCAGGCTACGAAGACAAGACAGCGCTCATCTATCATTGGGACTACTGCTATGGCTGCCAGTACGAAAGATGGTAAATTACTTGGAAAGCCTCCCAGAACTCCTTGCTCTGCGAACCAACGAGTCAGGCACGCCTCATCTAAGCCTGTGGCGAGTCCTGTTCAGAAGCCCGAGGCTATCCAACTACCTTCTTGTATGACTCCCAGCGGCTCCCAATCACACACTCTACTTTCCACATTTGACAATGATGCATGTACCGCGGACGGGGCGAATCACGCAGCAAAGAAGATACAGGGGATTCTGAAACGTACAAAGAGTGTTCGTTTCGCTGCGCCTCCTAGGAAAGAGGATTGCACATCAATCATCTTCGAGGGGTTGTGCAAGGCACCACTTGCACTCCACCAGTCATCTCCTAAAGAAGCTGTTGTCAACCCAAGCGGGGACATTAGTTCCATACAATCAATCTCTGCCTGCACAACCAGTGCTTCTCAAAGGCATAGCGTCCCAGCTCAAGAGGCCGAGCATTCTGTAGCCTCTACCAGGCCCGTTTCTTATCATTCGACCCTGGCTAATGCATCCCCAGCCGTGGCTGACGGCGATACCCCGACCGTGCACCCTTCACTTACCGACACGCTGGGTCCTGTTCCTAGCCGCCACGCGTTTGCATCCGCTTCCATGAAAGCCGCTGCCCTTATCCCTAGATTTGGCCTCAGCCCCTCTCCGTCCCCTAAGTCGTTGTCATCATCGAAACACTTCGACACTCGCTTATCAGGCTCCAACAATAAAGAGAACAAGTCGCCGACGGCTTGGTTGGGATTGTCCGCTACTCCCCAGTCCAAACAGAAAGACGAGAACTCAGGGCGACGCGATAGCAATCCGGGGACCCCCACGGGCCCGTCTTCCCTGAAGCTCCGTCGTTCTACGCCTTTGAAGTCTATCTTCACACGCTTCAAGCCATAATGAGGTCGGGTGCTGATGGTCGCCGTTTGCCCAAGTCAGCAGCTGGCCGTTTCATATATGGTCTCTCTAATCTGTCTCGATATTCCTAGTACGCCCACACATTCCTTATATACATGGACTGCCTAGTATGGCGTTATTGGCTGGTTAAAGAAGCTTCGTCAGCAGCGATGGCCCGACATCTCCGAGTGACAAGAACTGATTGAACTCAGATTGTGATCGCTCTTCAAGTTTGGAGAGCCAGATACTTCGAGGCATATGCATCTACTCCAGGGCGCCACCAAGCCATCATGGTTCACCGCGGTTCCGACATAAGGAAAGCTGCTACAGAAGGGTACATAAGTAATTTCCGTTCGTATTTCACAGAACACCATGGTGTAGTGAATGAGAAAGCGTGCACGAAGGTCTTTATGCACGAGGCGCACAGCGGAACGTGTTTTCTTGCGTGGCTTTCGATGATACAACGTTGGGGGGTAACACAGGATACACGTAGAAGACTGTCTGGCGCACTGACCACCCCGTGTTCTGACGCTGCACGACATCACGAGTGCCTATCTGGCCTTTATCACACCTTCTTGTGCCGCCATAACTCCTTGCTCCGTTCAATTCGAAAGGAGAAGTCTTCGCGTGCAGAAGATATGAAAGCCACATGGCGGCGGCGCACCTGAGTCAGATGATGGATGGAAAATTGCACGGAGAACACAGACGGAATCTGGATGGGGAATGATTCGGAAGGGCTGCTTCCTTCGACTGGAAGGTGCCACGGAGAACGCTGGGCCTGCCCGGTTGAGATTGTTGCTTTAGACGAGTCCGCGAGGCGAACCAATCATATTGAGCATTGTGAAACCGAAGGAGTTCAGGTTTCGGGAGCTTTAGTCCGCGTCTGACCCCAACGCCAGGGCTATCTTCCAGAGAAGATAGAGTAATCGCAAGCACAAGTTCTCCGTGACGAACCCTCACTCGCGCTGAGACTACGTTATTGAATCTGTCAGACAGCCCTTCGTTGTACAATGGTGCCAGGGCGCAATAATGGGTGTCCTGGAAAAGCGGCGACCTTGACTATCGGGTGCAGAACGATGTAACCGCTCTGCATCACGGTCAGGGAAGGCCTCCGAAATTTATGGTTGTTTCCGACCTTACAGCTGATTACGGAACGGTTGGCCGCCTCGAAAAGAGTAGGGTACGGGCAGACTCGCTCCCACATCTGCATTCTCTCTGGTATCAGTGAACGACCTCAATCGCCAGCCTCTGCGGTAGAACTGGTGCGGGTTCTTGCATGTCAATCCATCAATGTCGAACGTACGAGGCTGTTCAAGGCGAGAGCCTTGATGTTGAGCCTTGCGCCACTCGGCTAACTGTCTTTTTGAGGTCTGCCTGTAAAAAGGTCACTCGCAGGCTCGCCTCAGTAACTGTACCTGATGACTTGCTTCTACCTCTGAAATGCGGTGGACATTTCTCTCATGCTCGGCTTCATTTATAATAGCGCTTGTCCTTTAGAATGTCAGGAACGAGACTACCAGGATATTCCGGAAGATAACTGCAGCTATGGCCCAATTTTAGTTTTCCCGAATCCGCCGGGCATGTTTGAGTTTTTATCATATTGTAAGCAGAGGCAAGAGGTGTCCAGAGGTGAGGTACCCAGAGTTGTCCTGTCCAGAACTGCCCAGTATGACTTGATCAATATACCTTTAAAAGAAACCTTTGAAGACTGCAGCCAAGTAGCATGTCATGTACTATCTTATGTATGAATGGTCGAATGACTGTTCACATTTGTCTGTCCATCAAGTCTGGTGTAGAACAAGAAAGCCTAATTACTGTTATGAATATGCCTGCCTCTACATAGAGATGTGAGAAGTGGCAGAAAGCAATGTCATATGTAAGTAGCCGAAGATTGACCGCGACGTGTTGACGAAGGAAGAGAGGTTTGCAAAGCCTGAGCAGCCGTTCAATACGGGGCAAGTATACAAGTCTGAATAGGTGCGGTGAGCCGAGGGGGACTGCCAGGATCACCTACAACCGCCGTGCAGACCGTGACAAAGGTCTATTGATCTGGGGGTTCTGCACAGGACTGGTTGTACCTGAACGTTGGGGCTAGCATCCTGCTCGGATATGTGATGCTTACCCGAACTTTGACCTAGCCTGGGGCGAGGGTCTTCAAGCAATCCTATAATGCGGGTCCTTCTGAAGCCAAGCAGTATCATACAATACAGTTATTTGAATCAAGAAAAACGTCGCGGACGATAAAAGCGTGCACAGCCACAAAGAACAGAATTCGAGGTGCTAGTTGGCAACTTGAATGTGCGCCACAACCTGAACAACCACGACGCGTCAGTCTCCAGTCGGATCTCGACTCGCTGACTAACACGCAACATAACAGATAGTGACTACGAGCACCGAAGATCGTCTAGTAGCAAAGTATGCCGCGAGGAATACCAAATGTCAAGCGTGACGATACGCAGGGCATGCGTTACACCAGTTTCCATGTGCCACTGCAGTTCGTTGTTCTAAGGTTTATCCAATTGTGTTGCAGGCTAAAGCTTCATTCCTGATATCAGGACAAATCCTAAACACATGAGTACATCTTACCTCAAGTCTGAGACTCAGACTGTGTGGGCTAGAAATGCCGCGAAGCAAAGAGCTCTCGGGGAAGATGCAAGCACAACACCCACTGAGGTCTTACCCTTGTTCTCCGCACTCTCTGCGTCTTCTCATTGAGTTGCATGCTGTTCAAGCAGACAAGGCGTGGTTCACACGTTATTGTGATTCATCCAGGATCCCGATTTCTTCGGATTGGGCGCGCCTGTGATATGACACCTGCCTCGATTCCGAATGTCATTGCGCGGAAGACCAAGTCACCGATCCCAGAGCCTGTGTTCGTCGAAGGTATACTGCGCCCTCGAAAGGGACGTGCTAAGCCCGTTGCTACGCCCGCTTCCATCAACGGCGACGAATACGCGGTGACCACCGCCTCTGATGATCCAGTACGTTTTTACTAACTGGAGCACGATAATGGGCAGCTAGCGTATCCATTGATTGTTCAACGAGCTCTAGTTTGACGAGAAGATCGCCGTCATTCAGCTGTCTTTGAGAGATCGGATGCGGTTTTACAAGCTACGCGTCACCCCAGACGCTGCCAATAAAGCTTCCGTTTTCAACGAGCAATTCAAACCGGAGATCATTCCTCAGGAAAACGACCCTTTCCGTGCAAATTGGATTCAAGAGCCCCCGGAGGATGAGTTTCTTGTTGGAGAACAGGTCACCTGCGTGCTTCCGTATTATGATTCACGGCTCATACGACCTGTTCGTCCCATTAAGGCTCTCCGTTTATCGGATCCAGCAAGCCTAGGATATTATGTTCGGTGGCCCATGCACGGCACGAAGTTCAACACGAGGGACTATCCCTCCACGCACATGATTCTGGATGATATTGAAACCATCTTTCGGACCGTTCTCAAAGATAAGTTCGACATTGCATCAAAGTCCTATAAGGTAATAGCCCTCAGTGTATCGTAGTCGCCGCATATGCTTATCTGGAATTAGGACTATTCCGTTGTTCTCGTTGTTCCAGACTTCTACGAGCGGCCATTTGTGCGCGATATGGTTCACCTTCTCTTGATAAGGATGGGATTCAAACAATTATGTGCACAGCAGGTGACTTTGCACGTTGCCCCTTATATGAGACGCTCCAGTAATCCGCGTGTTTCAGGAGTCCCTGGCTGCTACATATGGTGCAGGAATATCGAGCGCCTGCGTTGTAGATCTCGGTGCCGTTACAACAGGTATAGCCTGCGTTGATGAGGGCATGGTCATTCCAGACACTAGGTTTGAGCTTCCATTGATTCATCAGTGTCCGCTGACGTCGAACACGCGTAGACTTTACCTCAATATGGGAGGTGACTATATCACGGAATTCCTCTATGTCTTGCTCGAAAGGATCAGTTTTCCATACAGAGACATCAATCTAGCTCGTTGGTATGACTGGCATCTGATGGAAGATCTGAAGGAGAGATTATGTAGTTTATCAGAGGTACGAAGACGTTATATTTAGGTATCTGTTTTCTGACTCCCTTTCAATCAGAGTGACGTTGCCCTGAACTTGTACGATTTCATCGTTAGAAAACCCGGGAAGCCGACTGAGAAGTATGGGCTCCGCGCTTACGACGAGATCATTCTTGCCCCAATGGTACGGGCCTTATTGTTTGAGTAAGACGCCGCTGATACCACTCCCCGTTGTAGTGTCTCTTCGAGCCACGCGTAATAGACTTCGACAGAAAGAGAATCGGCCTGCGGCCCAGTCAACACCCTGATGTCTCGGACGAGATCCTCGACCACCGCGAGCACCGTGATTCCCTTCCAGCAGACAATTTCGTGAGTCATGAGACATGATACGTTCTGGCAGGCAGCTGACGGTAGAGACACAGACGCAAGCAATGATCATATCCACCCAACATCTCTTCGCTCCCACAGAGACTCCTTCGCACAACACTGCCGACATCCGACCGGGCACGCCGCCGTCAGAAGCGCAGACGCCCACCGCCACTGAGAAGCAGGCGCAGAATCAACCGTCCACTTCTGCAACGTCGCCACAGCCAGGGGTGGAAGCGCAGGATGGTCAGCCGTCCAGCCGACATTTTATGACTACTTAGTTGCTGACACATACCGCTTGTGCGACTCGTTAGCTTCGATAGATGCTTCTGCAGCGGATTCGGTTACGACTTCCGAACAGCCCAATGGATCTAAACCGTCGACGCCGCCTGCACCGATGCCATCGGGGGAGGAAACGACGGAGGTCGCCATGGACGTGGACATGGAGGGGGATGGAAAGGCTGCGGAACTCGGTAAGACAGTTCAGCAGACGGCGACGAGAGATGCATCGTCCGTACGGTCGCCTGCCGCTTACTCTGGGCCGTTGGACATCGACGTGTGCTTCGAGGCAAGCAAACTGCCACTGGACGTCGCCATATTCAACAGCACTCGGGCGGCCGGTGGGGACGACAAGATACGCAAGTACCTTCAGGCCGTGCTTATCCTGGGAGGGACAGCGACACTGCCTGGCATGGTGCATGCACTTGAGAGCAGGTTCGTCCACGCCTCTGCCTACGGTGATGTCGCACAAGTATGTATTAATACACGACCCACGCTGTGCCAGGCTGCAGGCGATCGCCACGCCTTTGGTCACTAATATGGACAAGGTCCAGATCATACCACCACCCAAAACCGTGGACGCACGCGTGCTTGTCTGGAAGGGTGCTGCTGTACTGGGACGGATGGACGGGGTTGCAGACCTGTGGATTACACCGGCGGACTGGGTACGTGTCATGTCCGGGAGCTAGTGAAGCTCGCACGCTGATCTCCGCTCATACAGGATCTCCTGGGTATGCGGGGGCTGCGTGAGCGATGCTATTTCTTGTAGGTTCCCAGGGTCGTACTTCGAGGTGCGATCCTATTGTGAGTTGCATTGTCCGTGACGCACGATGTCCGCAGAAGGCGGGAGTGATTGAGTGACAGTCCGATCATGGAGAAACGACGAAGTGATAATTCATCAGTAGATATGGGAAGCCGTCAGGATATATCCGAATAGCCTCAAGGGAATAAGCATTCTTTGTAGGCATATGTTGGAGCAGTTGTGACACATACATTGACGGATCAAAGTCCGAAACTATGCTTGATACAGTACTCAGTGGCTGAAGATTTATCCCAGCTTTTAGTCGCATTCTCCATGTTATTACGAACCATGCCGAACATGAACAAATTTCGACGACGCCAGGGTGTGATTCAAGCATCAGCAGACATTCCGTGAGTAATGCCAGTTGACACCGGCCACTTTCTTAAGCGCCGAGTCGCCGCCGATCCGCTTGCGCCGGCCCCATTGAGGAGCTCCTTCTGTCTGTTGCCCTTTGACCAGAATTTGTCAAATTGCCATCGGAGACACTGATTTTGCGACAGCGCTTGACGAGCGGGCCGTACGCTGCAACTTTGGGATCAAAGCGCCGGCGGTGTTTCAGGAATATATAGCACGGCGCGGCACGGCATGATTGCCCAGGACACCAAGGAAAGTCGTGCCCGGTGCAACACCACGGCACCTCAGGACAGGTTGAAGGAAAAAATACACCCTCCCAGGTACAGGTGCAGGGGTGCAGAAAGTAGGGGCCCACGCTGGTCGCGGACTCATATGCATGGCTGAACACCGACATCTAGAATGCGAACACAATTAGCTCAGGGCACACATGCTCCTCACTGTGTGCAACGCCGAGACATCTAAACTTCCGAATCTCTTACCGATTGGGACGACGAGTGTTTGTCCTAACACTCAGGGTTGCGATACCCGCAGTCTGCATCACTGCGTATTTTGGCCTGATATATTGAGAAAATGATGCGCCTCGAACAGGTTTGCCAGCTCCTCCCGCCATCCACTGCCACGCCGTGCGATCCGGGACTTGGTGCCCTCAAGTCCCGCTGGAGAGAGAGAGCATATCAGTAACACGGATATTAACAGACACACCAGGACCGTACCCACGATACCACCACGCACGGATGCTGCCCCAGCGGACATTCTGTCCTCGCTGCATGCTTCGTCAGTGGCTAGGCGGAGACTTCCCTGTTCGCATGACGAGTGTCATAGCGTCGCTTCTGGTCAATGGAACTGAACATCTCAGCACAGCGCGACGAAACAATCGACCGGCAGTGGCGGGCCGGCTGTACCGAGGAACCGCAACTGGATGTGGCACTGACGTAAGTGTACTTTTCCGCTTCTCTCATCTACTGACTGCAATTGCGCCGCTTCGTCTTCGTATTGGCTGGGGGGTTGGGGGTTGCTCTGAGCGGGGAGAAGGGGTGTTTCCTTGCAACCAGTTCGCTGTGCTATATGCCATCTCGACAGAAAGTGTGATCACTCGCCACGAGCCTATTCAAACGAAAGAATAAGCAGGGCAACGGTTCAACTTTTGAAGTAGACTTTTCGACTAGTGAAGAAATCGCGAAGCACAGTCAAATGCGTAAACATAACGGCATTATCGGCAATGTCGGCAGCATTGCCATCTCATCGATCGTCGATAGTTGCGATTTTCATACGCGCGCAACAAATACTGCAGCCTTCTTTTGTCGTCTCCGATGCCGCATCGCGCTATTTCTTCACGCCCCTGACTTCGCGCCACGTTCGCTGCCAGTGGCGCATGGAAACCATGAATATTGGGACATCGCTGTGGTACCACAACGACACTCTATAGACATGCCCTGATATAATAATAACAATACAGTGTCGTTGTTTTGTTCAGTTACGACCTGTGGAACCTCGCCAAGCGCGACCGCAGTCGACGGTTGTCTCCCCAGCTACGTACTCAGGCGGGCGATGGAGAGGGCTAGTATTATTTGCATGTCTTTCATGAGACTTCTGTCCTCGATAGACAATAATAGAAACATGACAAAAATAAAAACAAAAAAGACGAAAAAAAAAGAGGGGCAAGTTATTGTTGTACATCGTAGATATCGGGTCAAGCCTAGCACGTACTTCCCCTTATACTGTCGACAAAACGGATCAAAAGAGGATCCAACGCCATGATCACGTCGTCCGGACCCGACTTGCAGGCTCACGGAGCCAGCAAGGCCCGAGACGACTCTCGATACGTTCTTCCAGGGTAGCAGTCTGCCTGCTAGATGAGGCA
>QLPN01010475.1:0-10910 GCA_003314395.1 Albatrellus ellisii
CCGTGAAATTTATATGTTGTGTCACTAGACATACGGCCGGCACTGAGAACGTTTTTGTGAGCTGTCTGATCGCTCATTCTAGCTTGTTCTTGACATGTAGTCGCTTTCTTACCATCGCGGCTTCTGTCCGGATATGAGGGGCCGTCTGATTTTGTCTTCAGGCAGCACCGATGTACTATAACCCGATGCGACCATGTACTGAATCGTGTCGATGTATAGAGTACTTGTAACAGGACGTCAGGACCTGGAACCCTCTGTTCGAGACCTAGAGCAAGTAGCCAACTCGGTCTCGTCTCCGAGTCGCCCTTCATACACGTGCATACGATTCTACAACGATCCCGTGCCAGGGTTTACCCATTGACCGCCATTTTCTATCTGTAGAACACAAGTCAACATCGTTTCTCCATACTCCAGAGTCCAAGCTCGCCCATTCATACTCACCAATCGTCCATCCGACTCGTGAACGTGGTAATTTCTGTCTTTGGTGGAATGGGTGTTGTGAGTGTCCAAACCGATGTCACATATGCTGCATGCCCTGCCGTCGACACCTGCTTCCGTGCTTTACCCCGGTGCTACACCCACGACGTGTATCCTGGGAACCGTCATCAGGTATGCGGGCACTTTGCAAGGCATACATACACGCGCTAACTCTCTTCGACTCCTTCAACCAGTCTCGTCACTGGCGACGCCATAGACAGTCCTGATCGCCGCGGTCCTGAATACTGAACGGGCATCGTCTGAATCGCGATCCTTGTGCGAAGCAAAAGGCTTGGATCCGGGCGAGGTGGAGCGCCAGACAAACTACTGACGGGAAAATGGCTCCTAGATGCGTGGCTGAACATTTCAAAAACTACACGCAGCTAAGTGGGGCTTGTCTTGTACATCTAAAATGTCGTTTGCTCATGACCATGTCTTTCGTGCTGTCAATGGTGTTGCTCGGCCCGGTGATGCATAGTCGACGTTCCAGACAGCAAGAAAATGTTTCCCGTGGTCCTTATTGCTGCCAGCAGGGATGTCAATGAATTTGAGCTACCATATGACCACCCATACACAGCGGACGTAACGTGACACCAGCAAAGATCTTATTGGAGCAGACTGTTTTCTAACACACTCATCAGTTCCATTCGCACCCTTGCAGTCGTTCTTGAGCTGCCTCCGCCTTTGTGTAGATAAAAGTCAAACGGACGTGGCCAAGACTTGAATCTTTTAGGAAGTAATTTCTAGATGGTCCAGGCACCGTCCCGTTAGGAACATAGCCACCGTCTGTTCCAGAGTACCTGATGCTGACCTCAGCCGCGTAGTTACCTGATTGTAACCCTTCGGATTACTCATCACATACATCCGACACCTGTCCGATCCAGTCCCCCCTACATACATCACTACCTACCTATGTCAGACCCTCACATTTATCACATGCTTTTGAGACTCATCATGAGACCATACTCCCTGCCACCTGCCTCATGCATTCCAGCCATCATTGAACAGTATATAAGACTGACCCTACAACCCTAGACCCCAGTCTCCTCTTAGTTCTGTTTTCTTCTCTCCTGTTCTCCTGTCTCCATATCTCTTTGACTGCTGTCCTTTGTTGCTGCTATACAGACCATTGTCCTGTTTAGTTGCCTTTGCCTGATCTCACTGACTTCTCCTTTGAGTGTTCCATGCACAAGTGTGCTTCCACTGATTGACATTTCATCTTTGTTTGTTTGAACAAAGTTTGTTGGGACAAATAAAAAGATTGTGATGTGGCCTATCATTTAGTGTTTTGCTGTAACATTACCATGTGTGAGCTCTTCTCATTCTACCTATAGTTGAGGGCACTTTGGTGAGCTTTTGTCAAACCACCTCAAAAGTCTTGGCCTGAGCTTACATTGGTGTTGTGAGGGTCAATGACTTGACTTTTTCCATTTTGGTCATGACTGGCCAACACTGACTTATGTGGAGCTTTCAGGTTGATTTGGCTTGGAGAGCAGGGTGAAGGAACCCTTGTTCTGATAGGCAGAGAAAAAAGGTACTGACTTATATTCCTGTGGTGATCACATGTTCCAAGTGCCTTATATAGGGCCAGATTAGTGGCCACAACCCAGCTGATTGTAATGGCAATTCTGAGGCCATTTTGTTCAGATTCTCCACAAGAACCAGACTAGGATCAGCCAGATCATGGCTGTGGAACTAGCCCTACAGATTTTGGGCCAAATTTTAAATAAATAAAAAATGTGGTGTTGGAGTATATGATTCTTCTTTGCCACTCCAGGGACCATATATTCTGTTGAGTGATGTTAAAATTAAAACACTGATGCCAAAAGGTGTTGCCAGTGCACTGGGCCCAGATGGTTGCTGTTGATTGAGCCATCAGTTGATTTGTGCTGTTCTAGAAGATGAGTGAGTCAATGGTACAGGTTTGCTCAACCTCACATCTCATAATCATTTTCTTTTTTCTTCATTTTCTTTTTTTATCTTACTTACTAGTAAAGTGTAGTATTATTTACTGCAGCTGTAAGCTTAGCTCCATTTTACTTAGTAGTAAGGACTCATCTTTCCCTTATAGTACTTTAGTATTTACATACTAGAGTGTGAGCTTAGCTCCAAGTACTATAAGGCATCTCATTTCTTTATCTTTATTTATTTATTCATATTTACTTGCTAAGGACTATTACTATACAATTAGCAAGGACTTACCTATCTCATCTTTGTTTACCTTTGTTTATCCATTTCATGCTTGTGGCTACTTTACTTTAGCTCACTATGGAGTCACATGACTTTGTTGATTGCTGCACAATCATCATTGATCAGTGAACATTATTACTTGTACTATCTTTAGAACACTCAAGTTTGTATAAGTAGGGACAAGCCTGGTGGTCTTCAACCCCAGTCCTGTCAACTTCACAATCTAGGGATTCTCCTACACTGTGCCAGGCTGCATTTGTGCCTTACTTTTATCCTTTTATTCTCCTTTTATTCATTTCATTCTTTTCTTTTGTTTATCTTTGATTTGATATGACTTTCCTTTCAATCTATCTCATCTTATCATATCTTTATCTACTTACTGTCACTTCTGTTCTGGATGTGCCCATGCTGTGCATGTTCCCATACTTACTGTGGGTATTGTCTTCATAGACCTGCCCTATAGTTACTGCACTGGTCTGTGCACTTATAGTCTTTGGTAGATAGCTGAATATACTCCAGCTTGTTATGGCTGGCAAATCCTCTTCTTTGGAGTGATCCTTAGTTGAGTACATGCTAGTCTCCCTTATGGGATATGTTTGACTGCTGTCTTACACACTGTGCTTGATCTAAGCTTGCCTTCATCTCCCTTCAACCTCTAAGAACTAAGTCTGAAGATCTTTAAGTCACTAAGCATCACTAAGACATCCTCAAACTAAAACTTGTCACACTGGATCCTTGTTTAGTCATTGGTGGTACCATCCTCATCACTATCATGTTGATCCCTCTCTTCATCATCATCAGGAATGTGTACTACACTTACCAAGCACACAACAACTACCTTGTTACCAGGGGTATAGTCATTGCAAACCTTCCCTAAGACCTATTCAAGGAGGTTGCTTGGAAAGAGCATGGCTGACTGTAGAAAGAAGAGAATATATTCTACAGGAAGAAATAATAAGATGTGAACAGTGTAGGAGTAAGTACTGACCTCAGTCTCTTTGTAGAAGACTGAGGAGAAAGAAAACTATGCAGAGAATTTTCTGTAAGTAATGGGTCTGTCTGTATCATCCCTGAGTCCCACAAGAGGTCCATGTGGTGCAGTTGTGCAGTTGCACTTTCACAGTTGCATGTCATTGTAAACTCCAACAACCACTTATACAAATGAGATGTCCTAAAGATAGTACTAGTAACTAAGGTTCACAGATCAACAATGATTGCACAGCAATCAACAAGGTCATGTGACTGAGTCATGTCCATAGTAAACTACAAATAAGTAGCCACAAGCATGAGACAAATGAGGGGTAAACAGAGATGAATAAAAGACAAGATGGAACAAGTCCTTACTAAATGTATAATGATAGTCTTTAGCAAGTAAATGTAAAATAAAGAAAGAAGGAGAAAAAGAAGTAAGACACCTGACAGTACTTAGAGGTAACCTCTGCTGTAGTAATACTGTAGTACTATAAGGGTAAGATGATAGAGTCCTTACTAGGTAGAGTGGCACTAAGCTCATAGCTGCAGTATGTAAATACTATGCTCTACTAGTAAGATGAAAAAATGAAAAAATGAAAAACAAGTCTGTTACAAGGTGCCAAAGCAAGTGCCTCATAACACCCTTTGACTCATCAGCAGCCATATTCCATCTGCAGCCCAGGCAAGGTGGATTGGGTATGATCTAATGACAGTCTATCAGTAACTATGTCAATATCTGATCTCACTCCCCACCTGTTAGGATTTAGCACACATCATCAGCTAAACACCTATAGTCAAGAGAAAGGGATTACAAATAGGACACAGGATAAACAGGATGTGATTCAAAAATGAGACAGCAAACTGTACAAGATGGACAGGAGTATACAAGAGGTCGAGAATGACCCTTGTCATACATCTGAGGTAACTGTTAAGTAGTACAAGAAACAAAAGAAGAGAATACCAGAAAAGGAAACATACAAAATGGTGTAAAGCCGTTGTAATGGGGTTGAACCCATGTACTGGTACAAGATGGTGTAAGGCCATTGTTATAGGGTGAACCTCCTATAGTAACACTTCTAAAGTGTCAGTAACAGAAAAGGAAAAAGACAGATCCTGACACCACCCCCTCTCAATCCGCAAAATCGAACACTTCTCCGATCCGTCGCATGACTCCGTTGGCGAGCTCGGATGGCGGCGAGAGACCGGCAGCAAGACATGACATGCCTCGCAAATGTCGGTGACGAGCATATTTTCGCTAGGCGGACTAGATCCGACACATGCGGGGCCTGACCCAACCCAACCCGACACCGCCGATGATAGTGAGAGGTTGGCCAAGCAATGCTTTGTGTACAGTATGATCTTCTGAGGACGCACCATAAGACTATGAACTGGGTCCTGCTCCTGTGCAGCAGCAGCGCAGGTGTGGATGAGAGAAGAAAAGAGCAAGGGACAGGGAGGGGGAGAGAGGGGTGTACAAGTGTGCCCGCGTCGTCCTGAACAGACGCTGGTGAGCAAATGGCTGCGCCGTGCTGGTATAGTGGCCGGGCGGGTGGGGAGACGCGGGCAGGTGGGGAGAGAAAGGGAGACACACGAAAGTCGGGCAAAACTCGAAGGGTTGCCTGCCTCAGCCAACGCAATAGTTGATCGGCTTGATGTTAGCGTTATGCGGGTACGGGTGGTGGAAAAGTCTTTCTGAAGGCTCGAACGAAATCAGTGATCAACAAGAGTGAGAGAATGGCATGTATCCTGCTCGGCGCACTAGAAATGTACATGTCAAGAGCTGAGCAGGCCTTCTCACAGGAGGCGGATACGCTGGGGAAATGGAGGCTGGGGGTTGGAAGCGATATGCCAGTGTGAGCAGAATATTTAGGCGGAATACTCAGGCGCGTCGCTGTACCATGCTAGCAACTGATGGAATCCGAGACAAAGAACAGAACCAAGAAAATTGAGCAAGGAGAGGGATGAGGGGGTCATAGACTGTGGTAAAGGAACACAAGATGGACAGCACCTGTCAGTGCCAGTGCCTCACCGACACCACGAACGACAGCTTGCGCTCAACAATTCGTTCATCTTCTACGCTGGTCTCAAGCTTTGGACATGACTTCCCTTGAATAATGTAACAACATACAAAGTCACGGGAACGTAGTGTACTCAAAATTGGATTAGCCACACAATTGTACATGACCCAGTATCAGGGGGATGAGTGGCATATATGGTACAATAAATGGTGGCCTACTAGTGCATCTACAAATGAGAATCTGCGTTTTTGTACTATTTTTGCAAGTCAAGTACAATGAGCCTCTGAGAATCTGCCACCAATATAACCTTGTCGTGCAAGATAACGATATTCTCGTTGAACCGTGGGGCTACAGGTCTGTATGCGGGTGGGAGCCAGCACACTCGTCGTTCGCTCATTACACTGACCCGCCAGATCCAGCCGTCCTCTCGCAATCTCAACACTGTCTCCAGAGGCACCAGGTCATCCGCGGCACATGTGGGACGGTGCTGGGGGGGTATGGCGAAGACACAGTGGTCCGTAAGTATGGATCTGTGGGCATCGAAGAAGGAGCAGAATGTCGTGCGATGCGAGACATCACATTGGAAAAGCAAGTGGACCTTCTTGGTTGATCTTGCCGATGCCACGTCCCAGATACACACACCGCCTTCCCTTTGACTCGTCAGCAACCGTGTTCCATCCGCAGCCCAGGCGAGGTGGTTTGGGTATGACGTAGTATTTTTCTCAAATGCTGCTTCTTTACCTGAAGTAGCATCCAGTAGGCCAAAATAATCCCGTCCCAGCCACGCGACCAGGTCGTTCTGTGGAGAAGGCGCGGTGCGGTTGGCCCAATCCGAGACTCGTGATTGCCATACATGGGTGCGACTGTCCAAGTCCCAGAGCTCGACTTGGTGTTGATCATCACCAAATACGACCTGTCTGCTATCGGGGCGAAATGAGACACTTATAACATCTCCTCCGAAAAGGCGCTTAAATATGGCGTAGAGCTGGCCAGAATGCAAGTCGAAGATGTGGACATTTGAATCTGCGTCCGACCCTCCATATAGTGCGAGGAACTTGTCATCCGGGGACATCGCCATCGCTTCAAATGACCTGTTGGATGATCCACGGGGCTGCGTCCACACCGGCTTGTTTGACTCCACCGTTCGGACTTCGATCATACTGTCCGAGATGGTGGAAAAAGTCGTTCCAAGTGGGGACAAAACAACATGGGTGGTGAGGGGGTCCTGGCGCGGTGACTCGACGACATTCAGATCCCACAAGCGTATGGTTTTGTCTCCAGATGCTGATGCCAGAAGCGATCCATCAGGCGAAAACTGGACTGCACAAATCCAGTTCCCATGTCCGTGGAAGTGATGGAGTCGCTTCCAAGTCCGGGCATCCCATATCCCACAGGCGTTGCTGGAGGGGATGGAAGCAGCCAGGTATGCTGAGTCTGGTGAGAAAGCCAGCGAGCGTCCATCAAAGGACTTGATCTTCCTTTGCTTTTTCCACCTTTGTACATCCCAAACAGTAAGGATATCTCCGTTTTCAGACACAGACACCGCAAGATTCTTGTCCGGTGCCATAGCAAAGGCCGAGGGTGTTCCTAGATGCTGCTCGCTGCAGGAATCTGATTCGAGTTCCCAGACTATTATGGATCCGCCCTTCGATGCGACCATGAGCTGGTTCAGGCTGATAAATGCCAGCGATACCACAGCTTCTGGTGCTTCGAACGCCTTTATGGGTCTGTGAGCGGCATCCATGGACCAGATGTGGATCTTGCGACCATAGTCTGCTGATGCTATACATAGACAATCTGGCGAGAATTCGACATGCCGAACTGGCGCCGAGTGTCCGGTACACGTGCTGACTTGTGAACCAGTCGCCGCATCCCAGATTATGACAGTACCATCCATTGAACCTGAGGCGATGCGCATTCCATCGCAAGAGTACGAAACTGATGTAACCCAATGCGTGTGACCTGTCATGACCTGCAGAACAGCTCCGGTCTGTACATTCCATAGCCGGACCGTATTATCATCTGAACCAGATACCAATCGTGCTCCGTCTGGAGAAAATGCGACGGAATTGCATTCACCAGTGTGTCCCTCGAGCACACGTACACAAGAGCTCCATGTCTGCTGTTGTCCTTCCTTGATGTCAATGCCGGATTGTAATCTCGGTCCATATGCCTGTGATAATTGAGACTCGACAGGCAGAAACGGGACGACATGGTGGTGAAGCTGCAAACATCCAACACTGATGGCTGGGTAGAACTCCCGCATCACTCTTGCACAGTCGCTTAGAAGACTGTCAATCTCAGTCCGGGGAGGCACCACCTTCTGTTTTTAACAAGCATGGTTTGTAAGTCAATCTTGCAGGGACATTGATGTCTCACCTTCATTGTCTGGAGCACAGATAGCAGCACAGACATTGCACCATCCAATCCACCCAGCAAGCTCATCACCTCCAGCCAATTTAACAACTGATTCGAGCAAAACCCGCCGAGAAGTTCCAATATCGTATCGTGCATGTTACCCCTTGACAGGTGAGATGCCCAATGACAGCATGCATATTGTATATGGGGGGGAATATGTGTCGCAATCCGGATTTGTAGATCACTGATCTCTTCATTATATAACGATGGGTCATTGATCTTGCACATGTCTGGCGAGAGGTTCTGCAAGACGCGCAAGCAGTGCTCAGCAAGTAGCGTATGCTGAAGTCGTGCATTGACAACAAAGTTATCATCCTGACATCGATTGACGTCGACAAGAAAATCGTGGGACGAAGGATGAATTAATCGGATAGGACCATCTCCGGTGTCGGGGACAATCACCATGGAGTGCAAGCTACAAAGCGTCGTCCGCACAGTCCCATTTTTCAAGTCCAGCAAACCCTCCAGTCTTTCCGCATCAAGGGGATCGAATAGCACAGCCACTGTGCCCAACACCATTTTGAGTCTCGCCCGCTGGTCTCCTGAAATGCTAGGAAATGCTTCTTGGAGCACCTGCCGGTACAGCCTGTCCAATTGCCAATGTGGTGAGGACTTGCCAGGTGCAGTATACGTCGTCGACAGGAGACGCGCGAGCTGGCCTTCGGGGTTGTGAGCATTCCGATCTTCGATGAAGTTGGCAGCTGTGGCGGCGAAGATGAATAGCCCTCGGGACTGCTCGACTAATGCAGCCAATTCTGTTTCTGAGGGCCAGAGAGAGGGCAATAAGAATGACCGTCCGATACGCGAAAGCCGTTTCTTGAGATAGATTTGAATATCTTTCTCTGAGATATCGGACGGAACGCTGTGCAGGACCAACGCGCTCGTATCCTTCATCAGACCCGTCTCGTGAAACCCTTGGACGACGTTGGTCACTGGCCTGCTTGTGATCAGAAACCTCAGTTGAGAGAGATGGAGACTGGACTCCGAGATAGCAGAGAGAATAGTTGATATTGCATGCTCTTCTTTACACTCGTCCAACGCGTCGATGACAATGATGCATGGTCGAAACGTCTCTTCACCCATCACAGCATCCAGCGGTTCTACAACGAGCTTCTTTAGCTGTCTCGATGGGAGAGCGTACTGCAAGTCAGGGTCCTTGCGCATTGCTTCCGATACGTGCTTCTTGAAAGTAGCACTGAATAAGGAGAGCTGATACGTGATGGTGGGAAAGATCAGATTAATGTTACTGCACTCGGCGTCGTCCCTCGAGCAGAAGAATGATGCACCGAGCTCGCCTGTTTCGTTATAGTGGTTCGCGATCGTTTGAGCGATGGTCGACTTGCCGGTACCTGCCACTCCATCCAGCCAGAAGATCCGACCGCTGGCATTCCCTTTCATGGGTAGAATCTCGTCGGGCTCGAGATTCGTCCCCTTGAACCAATCATATATTCGGCAAAGGATCTCAATCCTTGTATCTTGAGTGCATGAAACTCGTCTGGCCCCCTGGTCGAATCGCGCCGCGATTACATGGCGTGGCATTGGTCCATCTTGGCTATGCTTCAGTCTAACGGAGACGAACATGGCAACACTTACACATACCTGGATTCACCATCTGTGGCGGTAATCAATAACATTGACGAGGCCAGGCGAGCCGTTAGGATGACGCACCTGGCCGACAGCATGCATGTCTCGACGTATAATTTCTGCCTCTGCGTGTACCGCGTTTTCCACCTTGTCAAGACCGTCATGCAATTCAGTTCGTAATTCCTAGGCGCGTGTCAGGCCCACAGGGACGGTCGTTTTTATGCGCGCAGACCAACCTTTATCCCGAACTCGATCATAACCGCACTCTCGAGCTGCGTCAGATTTTCAGCTATAGCTCAATCATCAGAATTCGCAGAACACCTACCATAAAGCTATTTAGGCACCACCGTAGCTTCTGTAGACAGGTCGCTACTTCAGCAGCATCTCTGTCGGCGTAGAAGATGCGAGCAAGCTTCCGCCACGACTTGATCCCCTGAAGGGTGTCCGTGATATCAACGATCGACCTGCATGTCCCCCGCGCGCGCATAAGACTTGATGAAAAAAAAGACAGCAGGGAAGAAAAGCGAAGTAACCTGGATAATTTCTCCACGCGCTGACGGAGCGCAGGTGGACACGCTTCAGCATCTTGTAGCGGGCCCTGGAGCATAGAAAGGAGATCAGAGAAATAAGCCTGCAACTGGGCAACATCGTCTGCGTTCTGAGCGTTTTTCTATGTCACAAAATGGAACCATCAGTGCGACATCAAATGAGAACGTAACGATACACCGTACATCGACTAGTTCTATGAATTTGACAAGGCCGTCAACTGCAAATTGAAGAGGAGGAAAGCCTGGTGATGCCAGTACCACGAGTTGTAGGACTGGAAGTAGTGCTGCTAGTCCGGGCACGGGTACTTTTTGGAGCATCTTGCGCACAGAGAATTTATGTAGATTTGAGCTAGACATCGTCGAGGACAGGAATGGAGAGCAGGCCAGTTGCCAGTCGCTGTGCAAGAGGGGCAGGTCTGGGAGAGATCGTTATCAAACTGGTGCGTGAACGTGAGCCTGATGTGGGAGCGCCCGAACGTGGGAAGGACAATGTGTTGATTGTAAACAGCCTGAGTGATGAAGGCCGCAGTGGATGACTGGGTGACTTCCCGTGAGCATCTAGACGTGCTAGATGGACTCTAGATCCAAATCTTCGAGTCCCGCCCGTGAACTTTCAACTTATAGAGTTCCCCTTTAAATCATATAAGACATATCAACTCTATATCAATAACAATAGAATTCTAGATTGTTAGACTGCCTCATT
>QLPN01010475.1:11206-21907 GCA_003314395.1 Albatrellus ellisii
AGCTGCATCTCCTGCCATGTGTGTGTGCACTTGCATTCCCATAGTGCAACTCTCCCACTGTCCCACTTGGTGTGGCTGACTCATCATCCCTGTGCAACATCAACAGTGCTGCCCTCCATGCATACGAGCTTGTCAAGTCATTCATCCCCCAGGCCACCACACAGCTACTGACACAGCCACTGATGATGGCACTGCAGCAGGTGTTGCAGCCACAGGTTGTGCCCATGCCACCCCCTGCACTTTTGCTTTTGGTACAGAGCAAGATGCTCCACTGGCAGCCCATGCATGTGCACCATATAGGCATGGCAGCTGCATCTGCCACATCCTCATGTACCTACCTATTGAGCATGTAAATTACTGAGCCATATGCAAACCTCCAGCAGGTTTGAGCATCTTGCATTTGTCAAAGTATATACAACAGAATTTTGAGGGTAAATGACAAATAATATGAGACAGTGGTAGGAATGAGAACAAAGATTTGGATTTGTTGGAGTGAGATCTCATGTATGGTTGAGTTCAGATAGTGAGGTTCTGAACCCAGAGGGGTGAGGGCATGTAGGATGGCAAGGGCCTTGGCAGTGATGGGCATGCCATGGCACTGCTCAAGGGTAGTGACAGCATGGACATTGGCCTGGAAGAGGCATGCCAGGACTTATGTGTTGGAGATCAGGTGTGGCATGGTCCATGCTTATGTGATCTTACAGCACAGGTGCAGTGCAGTTTATACACATAAAATTTGGTTACTTTGTTTTGTACACCTTTGTGTGATTGCCCTACCTTTTACCCCCCACCCCCCTAGGACAAACATGCTATTTTGCAAGTGTTTGACCATTCATTTCAACATTGTGTGATGTACATGGCACCACAGCAAAGAATTCTGCAAGGGCTGACATTTATTGAGCCATAATTCTGGGTCTCAGCATCTCAGCAAAACAATCTAGAGTACCAACTTCAAGTTCACAGAATCTGGAGGGGTACCCTCCCTCGGATTTAAAGTTTAGAAACTCCCTCTGGCTCTAAACTGGATTACAAAGTCTCAGCTACCATCAACTTCTTGGCCATTTATGTCTAGAGTCCATCAGGTGCTTCTAGAACCTCACAGGAAGTCACTCAATACCCATTGTGGTAATGAAGGCCCATTTGCTCTTGCTGGCACATAAATGCTGCCATGTTGAGCAACTCCTCTTCATGAAGATCATCATTGGCCAGAGACTGCAGCCAGAAATGGCTGTCATCATCATAGTGTATTATTTCAAATAAGGCACTCTAACAACCTAGAATTCTATTGTTATTGATTTAGAGTTGATATGTCTTATACAATTTGAAGAGGAACTCTACAATTTATATCTAGAGTCCATCAAGCACTTCTAGATGCTCATGGGAAGTCACCCAGTGTCAAGTCAGATGGGCATCAGATGATTCTCAATCCAATACTCAGTGTTGGAATTGCAAACTGGTGCATGCACGACTTACTACTTCCTTTTTAGGCAACTCAGCAGAAGCTGATGTGCATGCAAACTTTCATCTCCAAGCCTCCACAGAAAACATATGATTACAGCTGCTTTTTCAATCACTCCGCTACTATACAGTTCTAAGCCACAGGCAGTTTATTTAGCCAACCTACAATAGCTTGTCTTTTTTTCCCTCAGCTCTTGTGTTGTTTTCGCGACTGAGGTGGGAACTTACTTTACACTTCTGTAACTTAGTTACTGACTGGTATCAGTGCTTATTGTCCTTGTTGTTAGGACATTTTTTTGGTGTTTATTATGCAGAAGAACACCTGTATCTATAACCTTGTTATTGCAAAACTCACTGTGTTGTCAATTACAATAAACATGGAAGTGGAGACCTTTGATTGATGCAAGTGTGACCTAAACAACAATATGGCCATAATGTAGCTGTTGAGGAGCAGAAGGCGCAGGGATAACACTGCCCCAGAGATAACACAATTCTGTTTGCAGTCCACAGCACATTTCTCCCTCTGCTGCTGACTCAATTTTTTGCATCCACATGCTGACTCATACAGTCAACACAGATGGAATTTCAAATCCTCAACATCCCACATGGCATGTCCATCAATGCACCACATCACAATAACCTTCATCTCTTGCAGGCTCTGACTCTGGGCTGGCAGTCCTGTGCAGGTGTGAATTTCCATCTCACTGCCCAGTCTAAGGATCAGGAGTGGCCCATGTAGGCAATGCAGGGGATGCCACATGCACCCTGTGAACCACTCAGGACCCATCTTCTATCTCAAGTCACCCTACTAATGGAGCTTTCTTGTGTGGTGGCACCTCATGGTATAGTTGATTGGGTTGTCTGCATCAGTGTCCACTACATCTGCAATAGCTGGAGGCAATGTGGCATACATGCAGCAGTTGTGGTGTAGCATGCAAGTGTGCCAGTGTGGCACTGTGCAGCAGTGCATCCTGGCTGCTTCACAACCACCTGCACTGCTGCCCACTGCTCCCATGCTGTATGTCCTGGCTGCTCACTACTGCCATGACTGCATCCATGGGCTGCTCATCACACCTGAGCTCCTACCCCCACACTGCATCTGCTTGGCTGCTCACCACTGCCATGTGCTGCATGTGCTGGCTTCTCAACATTGTCATCACACACCTGGCCATGCTGCATGTGTTGGCTGCTCACCACCACCATGTGCTGCATAGGCTGGCTGCATATCCTTTTCATTATAACCAAAAGCAAATTGCATGCAGGAACTGACTCATTTACTATCCCCACAGACTATGACTCCCTCCCTCCCATGCTGCCACTGTACCAGCACAGTGTGGCAGCTTGCTGGCCCACTGCCTGTGTCCACTCCAGATGACATGGGTGATTGGTATGTCCATCCTCCTGTGCCCACCTGCCCACCCACATCACTGCTGTGTCAACAGCACACAGCCCCTTACTCACCCACACTGCTGCTGTATGATCAGCATGTGGCTCTCTGTGAGGTCAAGCAGCCACATGGTGAGTGCCATGCATGCTGCCTCAGGCATGTCATATTACAGTGGGCCTGGCACATCTTTGTGTAGCCCAGTACTGCACATCCACTGTAGCATGCTCAAGAGGCATACTTGAGATGGTGGTGAACACCTCCACAGCCATGAGCAACAGTGTGGGGTCAAACATGTGGCACTGTATGTGGTTGAGGTGCTGGCTGGCAATTGCATAGTGCACAGGGTTGCACAGGCCTGTGCTGCTCTCAGCCATGAATGCTGCAGTGGTGGCATTGTGGGGCAGCTTGAACCACAGTGCATAGAGTGTGCTGTAGCAGGGTGAAGGGGAATAACAACAACAATGACAACAAGTCTGAGGGGTGTGAGTCATAAGATCCTCTAGACACTGAAAGGTATAGATTTTGTTCTTTATAGGAAGGTGAAATAACATGACATGACTGGGCAACAATATGGCAATAAAACAAAACAGGACATAATGCAACAATACATGAACATGGATGCAACACAATGCAACAGAACAAAATGTGGAGGAAAATGCAATGCAACAATTATGTGGACATGACACAGCTATAAATGTGATATATAAGGTACACACAATTTCTTGACTATAAGACATGCAGAGGGAAGAGTGGAAAGTGCTTTTTTGATTTGAGGCTCAGACAGGAGAGGGGGAGACAAATTGTGGGCAGGAAATCTATTTGTTCTGATGGGTGACAAGCCATATATATACAAGTCTAGCTCCAAGACTAGAGCAAAACAGAAAATTCACAATGTAGGGTTGATCATGGGGATATTTGAAATGAGGTGGAGTCTGGACCTGAACAAATAAAGTATCATATTATAATAGATGAGCAAGAAAGGAAAAGCACTGATTGCACCAAATGCTGACTTCACAACTTGTGACTCCAGGGTTACTCTGGTAGGCCTTGACCAAGCCTTGGCCTATATGTCCTATCAGTCCTGCTCCTTGTTGGCCAAACCCAGTCCTCTGTTCTAGCATTAAAGTGAATACATAATTGATGCAGCTGGATGATTATTGTGTGTGGTGTGTTAATGTCACTGTATTCACCTGATGTTGCTGATGGCTGTTTTCTGATGCTACATGTGCATGATGCTCATCAGTGTTGAAGCTGGTGTGCATGTTTAGCATGGTGGCAGGCCAGTACCTCTGCTCTGCACAAGTCCACTGACACTCCCTTTTCCCCATATTCCTGCTTGCTGACCTCTTTCCCCCTCCTTTGCATGTGTGTTGGCAACACTGCACCAGGTGTCATGACCACTGTCTTCACCAACCCTGTCTGGATCATCAAGGTATGTATTGTGAGGCCAATGCAAATTGAAGCCAAACAACTGAAAAAACAAAATGGACTAATCATGCTTTGACTAGCAGATATCCCAGATATATTAGTATATAGTAAAAAGGAAGGAGAACTGGTACTGTACCTAGTGGATATCCCAGATGATCAGAACTGAGGGATAATGCTAGGAGTCATATAGTATATATAGTACAGTACTCTGGGGCAGGCATATGAACTAGCAAAGGCTGTGCAGTAGAGTGAATAATAACAACCAATCAGAAAAGAGGATGACTGATGTCTGCAGTAAGTGTGGGAAGAATTAGTGATACTCTGCAGCAGGTGTGAGAGAGCTGTGCATTAATGTTGCTGTATTTGCCTGATGTTGCTGTGGTCATCTTCTGATGTTACACATGCATGATACTCATCAATGTCACCACTGTGTCAACAGCATACAGCCCCCTACCTGCCTGCACCACCACCATATGAACAGTTCAGCCACCACCTCCTTGCCCATACCACCACTGTGTGGCATGCTACATATTCCTCCTGTGTGCATGCACTGTGCTGTACTCGTGTGCACCAGCAGATCAATGTCATGCCCTTGTTTTCCTTTCATTCATTCATCCTCAACTTCCCTACATCACAGGTATGTGTTCTGTCAACAGAACTATCAATTATATTCAACTTTGTGCCTATTGTTCATCCACTTCTATTTACATCTATCATTCTTCCCTTTGATTCTCTGTTGCTATATACATCTACAACTGTAATCATGTCTTGTTAGTTGATATTTCAATGCAACAGGTGTTTACTCTATCTTCACATTTTGCAAACCTCTTGGTGGGTTCTGTCCATATCATCTTTTTAAACAATAATGTGTTGGGCAGAATGTTCAGGTTATGTTTTTTCTGTATTGAATCATGATACTATATCCATGAGTATCATTGTGCCTGCAAGTAGGCTGGGTACTTTAGCTGTACAATCATGGTCTTCTATTGTTATGCATCTACACTTAAATGCTTTGGCAATCATGATTACCATATTTTCTCTTTTATTTTCTGGCAATCATCTCTTTCACAGGTGCAGAGTTCCTGTGTTGATGGACAGGGACATGGATTGGTAGTGATCATTGTTAGTACAATGCACCTGCACAGGCTTTGCCAATGGGTATGTCTGGGTCTGGGTCTGGGTCTGGGTATGAGTCTATTGGTTTCCCAGTCTACAATAGTAACCATACAGTTGATGTTTCTGTTCTGCTTTGTGTTTTCACAGTTTAAGAGGTGTTGTTTTTCTGTCCTTCTATCTATTTGTAACCTACAATACTACTGCATGTCATCATTGCTATGGGTATGTGTTTTCATGGCTGATAGCCAGTGATGATCAATAGGGATGGGGATAGGACAGGGACATTGACAAGGTCTGTTGCAACTAATTTATAGTCACACAGATAAATATTTGATTGTATCTTATTTAGCCAATGTTGCGACACAGCAGGTCTATACTTTACAGCCAGAGAGATAATTGGAATTGGTCTGTAAGTTGGGGTTGGTCTGGAGATTGGACTTGACCTGTAAAGAGATAGAGTATATTTTGCTGCAACAAGCTATGTATATTTTCACAGATGATGTCTTAAAACTTGATGTTGCAACACAACAGGTTTTTACACTAGGGATGGGGACAGGGACAGGGCAGGGACAGAAATAAGACATTGGTGAAGAATGTTGCAATGCAATAGGATAGGTCTTTACTTTATAGCTGGAGAGGCAATTGGAATTAATCTGTAGGTTGGGATTGGTCTGTAAATTGGAATTGGTCTGTACATAGATAGGGTATTATTTTCTGTTGCAACAACCTATGTATACTTTCACAGGTGATGTCCTATTGCTCCATGCTGCAATGCAACAGGGTTCCCAGGGAGGATCAACCTTGAATGTGATGTATCCTGAGGTTTTACAGAATACTTTACCAGGGCCTTGGTGAGTTTTGTTGCTAATAGACTATATGCCATTTTCTCATTTAATGTGGTGTAGAAAAAGCAGTAGCAAAGCAGGGAGTGAAGCGTTCAGGCAAGATTGTTTTCTGTACTTGGATTGGTAAATTGTACTGTTGAATTGCACTGTTGTATTATACTTACATATTCTCTCCCATCCTAGGTGAGGGCACAGGGTTTATGGAGGAAGGACAGATGGGGATGTGATTGGGATTGGTGTATTGGTTTGGAAATTGGAGTTGGTTTGTGGACTGGGATTGGTCTGCAAATAGATAGAGAAATGTATTCCCTATTGGAACAGCATATGTATACCTCTTATTCTCTGGATACTCCTTGGTCTGTAAATGGGTAGAGCACTGTTTCCTTTTATTTTTCTGTTGCAACAACCTATGTACACTTTCTCAGATGATATCCTATTACTCCTATTACTCCATGTTGCAATGCAACAGGTTTTTACTTCAGTTCTTATAGTGAGATGAAAGTACAAAGTTGTGCTTTGTAAGTAAACAGGCCTTGCGACAGACCTGTTTGCCGGGCTCAGAACCCCATTCGTTCGAGCCCTCCTTTACAAACTGTTTTGCTTGCTTTGGTCAACTCCACAGCATGTCCCGCCCTCTGCCTGTTCCGACCTGCTCCTGTATCTTGCTCTTCACGATCGGCTCACGAGTTACGACCACTTCCAGCTGCACCATATACTCACCTTCTGACGACCTCATAAACAGCCAGTAGATCTCTCTCGTCATGGCCTCCTACCTCCGCCGCATCTTTGGTGTTAGTGGCTCTTCATCATCTCAAGAGAAAAACTCGAGCAAGACCCATGGCCGCTCCCACTCCACCTCGACCGCTGCTTTCGTGTACGCGGCCACCGGCTCTGCCACCTCTGTCAATAATGTCGCGCACCGTCCTGAAATGCCACGCAACAATAGCTACACGTCCAGCTCGTACGTCAACGTTGCTGCGGCGCATGCCGACCGCCGGCCCCGTACCATGTTGAACTCGGCCTGGTCCACCCAGGCTACTGCGAGCGCAAGCGGGCCCTCGACGTGTAAGCACCCTCTCCCTCCCTGTGGGTCCGACTGAGCCGATGCAGATGATCTTCCGCCTACCAACGGCCACTTGCCCGCCCGATCGTACTTCCAAGCGGGCCTGGTCTACATGCACCCCCTGCTCGCGTACACGCGTCTCCGCCATGCGCCTATCTCCTTTGACATCTCCCCCACGCCCTCCGCGCGCACCGTGCTCGACCGCAACACGCACTCTCCCGTCCCCGCGCACACGCTCGCGCAGCCCGCCACAGAGCCGCCCATGCCCGCGAGCGCGTGCCTCGTCCTGCGCTCGCACAAGTTCCCGTGGCCCGTCGTCGTCGGTCCCGTCGGCGCCGCGCCGAACTTCTTCGTCGCGGGCCCCGGCGGGCAACCGACTGCGGGCCGCGGTGCGCGCGGGGGCAACGCGTGTATCGCGAACCTCGACGTGCTGCACGCGGTGCGCTCGACGCTTATGACACACGTGACTCCCGAGGAGTGGGAGTCGCTCGGGCACGGCAGCCGCGCGCAGCGCAAGGTCGCCGCCGCGTACGAGAAGCGCTGCCAGCGCATGGGCGGCGGCTGGGAGGGTGGCGTACGCCGCATCGACTGGCTTGGCTCCAAGACGCGGCTCGTCGGCGTCGAGATCGACAAGTCGGGCAGCGCCGTCGGCAAGCTCGTCTTTGGCAAGGCGTGAGGACATGCATGTGCGCGCGCACAGTCCACGCGTGCCGTCAGCCTTACAACGGCTAAAGCCAAATATAAGCCCTTAGACGCTTTGCCCTATCCGTTTGGCTTTCGGCCGTTTTGAGTTTACTCGTTGTCGCCCCCCCCCCTCTTCTTAATTTCTTATTTTGTCCCCGCTGTCCGTTCTCCCGTGCTTCGCCGCTGTCTATCCCGTTTTGCTCGTTCTCCAACTGTTTTCGCTCCCTCCTCGCTATCGACCTGCTTTGGTGCACTCTTCTCTCTTTTTTGCCTTCTTGTGGTCAAAGATGCGGACTTGTATCACGCTTTGCAGCAGCGCGCCCACGTTCAGTGTATATCAGAACTGTACTTCTCTCTGCAAATACCCGCTATCACCGGTACTATATCTGGTCATTACACGTTTATTTATACTCTGTACAGTATACCTTTCCTAAATCATATCACATGCCTCACTATCTATGCACTCACTCCACTTGCCATAATCGTGTTGGTGTGTTCCCAGTGCAAGTGTAAACTCGTGTGATCATGTGCTTCAGAGTACGCTCTCTGAATAGGTAGGCCTTAGGCATCCTATCTCGCACAAGAGAGGACGATATGGATGCGCAGGCCGAGCCCCGGCCAAGACAATGGGAAGGAGCGCACGCCCTGGTCCAATTCAGTCCTGATAGCTGGCTGCGGCGTTCCAGCACCGCACACGAGCGTCCTTGCCGATCAATTATCGCTTATTCCTAGATCCGGAAAGTCATACACGCCAGGCACCGCGTTCTCACAGCCCGTTCACCTGATCGTCCGGCTTTTCGCAGCAGCACAGGCAGAACCGGTTCTTCGCGGGCTTGATGCTGTGCCGTTGCGTGGTAGGTATGAAAATAACCAGAGATTAGCCAAAGGGGGGAGGAACAATGACAGCCCATCAGTGTGTCTGTATTCTTGGATGACCCACATCCACATACACAGAATAGGGTGACCTACAGATGAAGCTAGCACTGTAGCTGCCAAATGAGCACTGTGTGTTGTTAGGATAGTGCTGGAAAATTTCCAGCTGAGCATAGTGAGACATGGGACTTTTGTGAAGGCTAACTAAGCCAGCACATGAGTGTGGAGCAGATTGGTCACAACATGATAAGGGGGTGACTTCCCAGAGCATCTAGAAATTCCAGATGGACTCTAGATCTAAATTTTTGAGTCCCACTCATGAACTTACAAATTGTAGAGTGCCCCTTTAGATCATATAAGTTGCTAAGAGCAGCCTATTGGACAGTCTTAGGGAAAGTTTGTGATAAGTATACCCCTGGTAACATGGTAGTTGTTGTGCACTTGGTAAGTGTAGTAAACATTCCTGATGATGATGAAGAGAGGGATCAACAAGATAGTGATGAGGATGATACCTCCAACGACTAAACAAGGATCTATTGTGACAAGTTTAGGATGTCTTAGCAACACTTAGTGACTTAGAGATCTTAAATGTAGTTCTTAGGGGTTGAAATGAGACGAAAGTGAGCTTAGATCAAGCACAGTGTAGGAGAATACCTAGATTGTGAAGTTGACAAGACTGGGGTTTAAGACCACCAGGCTCTCAACTTCTTATACAAAACTGGTGCTCTAAAGATAGTAAAGTAGATAAGGTTCACTGATCAACAATGATTGCACAGCAATCAACAAGATAATGTGACCAAGTCACATCCATAGTAAGCTATGAGTAAGTAGCCACAAGCATGAAATGAACAAGAGATAAACAAAGATAAACAAAGGCATGATATAATGAGTCCTTGCTAATTGTATTGTGACAGTCCTTAGCAAGTAAATGTTATAATAAATAAAGAAGAAAGGAAGAAATGATGAAGGCACTTTACAGTACTTGGACCTAGGCTCACAGCTGAGTAAATAAATACTATAGTACTGTAAAGGATAAGAGATAGAGTCCTTACCATAAGTTGGAGCTAAGCTCACAGCTGCAGTTAATACTACACTTATAGTAAGTAAGATAAAGGAAAAGAAGAGAAAAAGAAAAAAGAAACTCTTACAAGGTGTTACAAGGCACTTGCTTTGGCACCTCATAACGGTTTTGTTTTTGTTTTTTGTTTTTTTATCTTACTTACTATAGTAAAGTGTAGTATTATTACTACAAGTGTGAGCTTAGCTCCACTTTACTTAGTAAGGACTTATCTTTTTCTTTTCTCTATTATAGTACTTAAGTATTTACATACTTAAGTGTGAGCATAGCTCCAAGTACTATACTAGACTTATCTTTTCCCTTTTATCTTTCCTTTTATTTATTATAACATTTACTTGCTAAGGACTATTACTATACAATTAGCAAGGACTTCCTTTTTCGCTCTTACTTACTCTTATTTGTCCCATGTTCATTTCGTGCTTGTGGCTGAGCCACTTATATCACATGGACGTGTACTTACTGCACTTTACTGTGCATTTTCGTTTACTTACTGCGCTTTACTGTGCAACTGTACTATAGTTAGACCACTAGTTTTGTATAAATAGTTGACAAACTGGCAGTCTTAAACCCCAGTCTTGTCAACTTCGCAATCTAGGGATTCTCCTTCTACTGTGCTTGACTTAAGCTCGTTAATCACTCGCGTCACTTCACTGAACTAAGTCTAAGAACTCTAAAGTTGCAAAGACTTCTTACACTAAGTCAAACTGGATCTTCGTATTGTTATCGGTGGAATCATCCTCGTAACTATATCGCTAATCCCACTCTTCAT
>QLPN01010496.1:0-12634 GCA_003314395.1 Albatrellus ellisii
GCATCCCAATTTGCACCTTGTCCAGCAGAGTGCGGGCTCGGAAGGGCGATAGCCCTCACGGCACTGGACAGTCCTTTTTGTCTCCCCGAGTTCAGTCTGCCGTCATGTTATGCGTACGCGTACGCATCGTGCAAGCCAGATGCCATTATCGCCCATCAGCGCTCAGCGTTCAACATTCATAAGGAGGCTTTAAATGATGTATAGCGCTCGCCTCGCCCAGTGATACATCATTTATCGTTCCGTCGTCTTATTCCCTTGTCAGCTTCCAGTCAATGATGATCATTTCTGCGTGGGCAATCTTCATGTGCTGTGGACGTCGCAAAACTGTGACGTTATTCTGTCATCCAGTTTTCTCAGGCTGACCGCCGCTCGGGCTGCGTCTCCCGTAATGCCATCACTCAGCGCCTGGCACGACAAGCTAAGCTTGTGCCCGACATCCCGGTCTGCAAAAATGACGATGATAACACACCGCTGTCTCTATTCCCGCACCAACGGAAGCGACGATGCACAAGAGCGCTTTGGTTGGCCTTCCGGTCGTAAGCTTCAGTAACCCTGCCCCTTATCGCATCTGTAGAGTATTGTCATAATGCCATTCAAGATACCGACTGTCACGTAAATCGAACAAGATCTGACTGCTGTGAGCTGAACAGCGAGTGGGTCACAGTGATGGGCGCAAATTACTGACATTCGACCTCGAGATAAATGTGACTACAGTTCGTCAGTATCCGAGGTGTTCAAGTACATGGGGGAGACGCACGATCCTCTGAGTACTACAATAATTTATAGGTTTCGTACATCGGACTAGAGATCTAGACGAAGGTCTACTCGATACCGCTGTGTTGTGCACCACAGCGAAGGTGAAAGGTCTGCTGGCAGAGATCGCCCGCACCTGTAATATGGCTTGTCGGCCGTACATACATCTGTGGAATTGTTCCAAACATCAATCGTGCCATTATAAAGGTGTGTTAGAACGAAGGAGTAGAATATACAAGACGCCGTGTATCCATATCCAAGTGGAGATGATTGCTGGCGTCTAAACCATATTATATCGGGTGGACTGATATTAATGTCGGTCAATTCATTGAATGGGATGAGCGGCTCCCTTGCCGCACCTGTTGCTTTTCGAATGTGTCGAGCGACTTATGGGCGCGCACTCGTGTCAAGCCATCCTCCTGCGCATCAAATGACGGGTCATATTCCACACATAGGGTGAACAGTGTCTCCGAGGTAGACACGCATGATTTGGGCGTCGGGGGCCATGATGGCGAGTCTGGAGGTAGTGTTGATACAACGACGGGGTCGTTGCGGACGTAGGTGGACCATGGAAGAGCCAGCGCCTTGGGGGGAGTTTTGACATTGTCAACCGGTTGGGTGTAAGCGCCCTGTACGTCGCCATTAGCCAACTTCGACACCCCATTCCCGCCGGGACTCGGAGGAGGTGCGGGAAAGTGCTTGATCAAATGTGCCATGTGAGAGTCGGACAGCTCTAGGTCTGGGTATGGCGAAGGGCCGCGGTCGTGCTGAAATGGCTTTTCCACATTGACGTCGAGATGTAGCGAACGAAGGGATTTGTGGTGTTTTCTCGACTGTTCGTTCGAAAGCCTGTGCCAGATCCGTGGGAAGGAGTTAGAGCGAGGAACGAGCGGAGAGGATGACCGTGTATGCGTTCGACGAATATACAAGACGACAACAACTATGATTGCTGCCAGACCCACTGACGGAATGAACAGCATCAGTATACCAGACGGTCAATGAAGCCCCTCAAGGGATAGGCTGGTGCACTCACACACCGCCAGAATTATCGATACAACGAGCCATGAGTGGACAGGTACCATTGATTCACTACCCATAATTACACCGGAAGTGTCACTGTCGAGCTGCATGTCTGTGGGGAGAGCGTCACTGGGCAGAGACAATAGAATGGCAGAGCGGCAAACGGGCTTAAGTAGCCCTTGCCCCCCCACATCTTGACGAAGCAGCTAAGTTAGCACGGACGGTTGCATAAATACATGGAAGCGATCGAAGAAGTCATGCGGTTGGGCTAGCGTCAGAGTTGGAGTCCGAGTTGACTAGCCAGAGCAGGAAGCCAGATTGATCAGACAGCGCCCAGGATTTCACACAATACATCCTTGTTTCTTGTTTCCCAGGATCTAGTCGGGCGAAGTCCATCTGATCGCGATTAGACGATTCACTCCCTCCCCGGCTATTACCAACCCAATGCCTTTTTGGCTTTTGTACGTATGGTCACGATACAGCAGCATGCTTGCTGGACGTCAATCGTTGGCGTCTCACACGCTTATCAGACAGTATGCCGACATGACGTAGGTTCCAGATAGATGCTGAGTAAAGCATAGTGAGGTGTCACAGAACTAGCAGCTAGTACTGGCCCTGCATGCACGAGGTGAGGCCTGTGAGGCCCATGATCGAACGGACACGATTGCAAAAGACGTGACAAATTGTTAGCGTGAATGCATTGGGAATCATTCTGTGTTGAACCTTAAATACATTTTAAAATTATATGTTCTCACACGGAGAGGCAATAACAATTATTCATTCAGTAAGTATCCATAGATGATGCCATGTGAGATGCGGTTACTTAGACATTATTTGGTTACGTCTCGGTTTGTCCAAAATACATGTAAAGCAGTGCCAGCGGTAGGATGAGATGGAGGACCAGCCATGGGAAAATTATCTTAAAGCAAAACGTAATGCAATTGCATGGTGAGACCGTGAAGGAAAGTATAAACCACTGGATGTTGGCACGCTGGGCGCAGCCAGCAGCCTCAAGAGTACTCCGGCACTAACCCTATGTCGGACGCGATCAGCAGGAATCAGTGTGGGAAACAGACCGCACTATTGGCACATACCCTTGGAAAGAAAGCTATAAAGTCCCATTACGGTCATGATGATATCGTGTGCTCTCCACATAGTGCGTACCAGGCAGCAGGTTAGAACGAAAAGGAGTACGAAGCCAATGGCGCCTGGAAATTCCAGTCAACTCCATTACAAGTAGTCTCGAACATGAATCTCGTACCAGGAAGAAACAAAGCGGCGTCGAACTCTGGCCAAATGGCATCGTGCATCTGTTTATGATAAAAGGACATTGCTCTATAGACTCAATTTGGGAGGGGTGGAGGGACTGCTCAGTCGGCTAAGAAGCAAGACCAAAGCTGGATGTGGGTTGCAATTTAGCAGTGACTATTGTGGCAGCCGCCACATCCTGACTCACATAGCAGGTGCTATACAGAGCGGGCGGCTATTCAGTGCTTCTCTGTCAGAAGCGCAGAATCGCAGAACTTACATGCCATGCGATGAGTTTTCGAAGGGATAAGAAAAATATATTCTTTACAAACAGACTTCTTCAGTCAGGAATAGGAGATGATCTGTAGGGACAAACCGTATGTGCCCCTGGCCCACAATGATCGAGCCACTGACACAACGTAAAGCGTCAACGGGGGGAAGGGTTTCGAATTATGCTCTCCCAGAGCGTCAATCGTTGCATTAGCGCTTCTACATTCTCTTTCTTGAAGACAACATCAAGGGACCCTCTATGAACCGAGGGATGACGAGATCGAGCCCAAACAAGGTCGTCGACGCGCGATAGAAATTCGATAGCGCGTTTGAGGTCAGACAGGTCGTTTATTAGACATGAACTAGGGAGTGAAGCGGGAGAATCTCCCTTCTCAGCCAATGCATGAAGAGGTAGCGCGAGGTGATCCATCACTCCCTGTGCGATACGTCAAAGTCAACATTCGACGTTCTACGAGTAAAGGGGACTGTCGTACCGCTAGAATCTGCTGGGCTTGGCCTTGAGTCAGATCCTTCGCGTCAGTTGACAGGTCGCGTTGTACCAGAAGACTGGACTGTACATCAGCATCAGCATCGCCAAGTTGTCTAGGTGAACTTGTGATGGCGTCACGATAGGCTAGCTTGGCAGTCGTCTCGAAAGATGTTTGCGTTTGAGGAGCATTGTTTGGCGCAGACGCAGCCCCGAACAGTTCTGAGATCATCCCCTCAAGTTCAGCACAGTGCCCATGGAGCTGAGAAACCTCTTTGCGCGCTAATGAGAGCGCTTGTTCAAGTTCTGCGACGAGCACGCGGCGATCAGATTTCTGTACAAAATTCTGATATCTATCAAGCAGTGTGATAGATTCATGCTTCTTACCGGTTTGTGGAGGAGCGGTTCCGAGATCTGACAGCAGAAGCCATGAGCAACCATACGATAGCGTGCTCGGTCAAGCCGAAAACTAACCGTGCTGTTTGTGACATGAAGATCATTGTCGATGCCTGAAATATGAGTTTCCGCGATGACTTCTGGAGGTCCATCGTCGGTTCCAAACACGCCCTGCAGATCAGAAGACCATCGCGAAGAAGATTCATGTGGTTGTAGTGTAGCCTCAGGAACAACGTATCAGGTGTCGATGTAATAATTCTGGTATATTATCTTACCATTTTTCGTACTGCAGGCTTTATGGGGTTTTCTATTTCCCCATCATTTCTGTCCGTGGAGATAGAGAGGGAAAGAAAACCGTCGGTTGTGCGAGGCTCTTCAGAGGCTTCTGTTCCGTTTCTGCGATTGAAGAAGGATCGAATCTTCGCGAAGTCGAGCTGACCATTTTCGTTTCTCATATCATAGGGAGGGCTGCTTTCCCGATCGACACGAGTAATGGTAGGAACATCATCAACATCGTCAGTCGCTAGAAGGTCCAATAAAGCTTCAAATTGTGAACTTGTCATGCCGTTCATCTGATCTAGAGAAGAGGAAAAGATACACAATACGCCAAAGTAGTCCCGCTCGGAATTACCTTTACGATTTAGGGCAGATCGACTCGGAGGTAGACAGATGGACGAGGCTGGGCAAGCCGCGGCCTAGTCTGAGTCTCCGTTGCTGACCTCAGCAGAAGGTACCACGGCCCATGGGGACCTTAATCCACGTAAAAATACCGAATTTTCCAAGTAGGAGCATCTTGACGATGGAATCACGGTCTTTGATTGTCCCCATAACATTCTTCGACGGTGCGAGCTCTGACGCAACAGTTTCAAGCAGCAAATGTCTTGCGGAACGAGCGTGTTCTGAAGCCGAAGCTCTGTGCATCACATCTTGGACGAGCCCCGCTAACAGCCAGAGCTCGCTTGCTTCGTCAGGACCTTTACAGGGTGCTGCAATTGGGTGTGAGGATGGTACTATGTATATCTTTCGTAGGTCTTTTGCCGACGAGCCCCCCCCTATGCCTTCCATCGAACACGAGACTGTTTCTTCGTCAAGACCCAATAGCCTCCCATCTGCCCACCGTTCTGCCCACCGTTCCGCCCGCTCTCTTTCTCGCGCTAGCACACCCACGTCTTTGGCATCTGGGTTCTCGTTTCCTATCACGGCCCGCGGCCGAGTCGTCTCTGGAGTCTCTCCTGAGCAGGTGCAAGCACCTGCGAACTGCGTCGACTTTGATGAGGAGCCAGATCGGCTGAAAGAGATGCTCAAAGGCAGAGGCGGCTCGAGTCAGAAGTCTATCACAGAACGTATTCTGCCTTCATTCGACAAGGGCATTTCCATTGAACGATCACGCACACAATCTACCCCACAACAACCCGCGTCCGGGAGTGTTCGTCGAAACGAGGCAAAATCCTTGCTTTCCGCCACGCAATCACCCGCTGCTACTCCGCAGTCCATCTCCATCCCAACTTCTCCAGTCATCGTCCCATCACCTTCCCCGAACCAACTGCTAACTTTGGAATATCATGTATTCCCTCTACGATTCGGGAGCGAATGCGCTGTGACTGATCTATCATCCCTGAGTTCTGGCCAGTTCATAGCATGTCTCCAGGCCCAAGGGTAAGGTTGTACCACATCGTCATCTCTGCTCGCTGAATGCAACGATCAGCGACCTGTGCCTCATCTCCACCGACGACGGAACCTGCTCTGCATCGACCCAAGTAGGGGGGTCACAATTCCTCGAGTTGAAAGCAAATAAAGAAATGCAACCCCCTGCAGCCGCTTGGCTATGGAAACGTTTGATTGTAGTCGCTGCACAAGAGGTACGGCATTGGCTATTACAGCGGTGCTGACTTGCTCAAGTGGTTGCCTGTACTCTCGGAAGTCCACGTTCATCTTGGCTTGCGCTATACTTCCGGACGACACTTTTTATGCGACAGCAGATTCAGCGGATGCTGCTCACGAGCAACGGCGCTGCAGGGTTGCCCTGATCTCGGTGAAGCCGGCACTAGAGGCTGAAGAGAAGGGTCTCAATCTAGCAGAGCTCGGCGAGTGGATTCTGGAGTGTAACATAGAAAGCCTGGATCTTCACGTTGATTCATCAGGTATGCGTACGGACATGATAGAAATCTTGTCTCATATATTTCTTAAGGATCTCTCCGCTTATATCATGTTGATACATCGAATCATCTGATCATTCAACATGTACAGTTGTTGCACGCTGTGTCATCTGTCAACGACAACCCACCAGTTCGTGACGATGTTCTAAGCGGACTGACTGCGATATCTTTCAATCCCTTCAGGTCAAAAAACGACGCTTCTGAAGAAAAGCATTGGCTCTCAGATGAAGGCTTTCCTAAGCGAGCTCGATTAGGCGATCCTGTCCGTGCTGGAGAGCTTCTACCGTGGTCATTCGTCAAAGGCTTACGGGTCACCGTATTTCAAAGTTATGCCCGTGGAATTGTATGGTCGGACCGCGAGCTTTTGGTTCGTGTGTTCCTTGGAATACAACAATTTATCTTTGCTCAGTATTACTCTAGGCATTCCACTATAATGGTGACCAACTTGAGCACCTCTTTGTCTCAGGATGCGGAGGGTTACGGAACATTGTGTGGATTAACGAGCAACAGTATACCGGAGTGTACCCAGTGAATGATTATTTCTCCATGAGACTAACGGATTTGATGCTCAGCTCTCGTGCATTAGGATCGGGTGGACGCCCTAATCATCGAGCGAGTTGACGCGAGCAATGACATAGTGGAGGAACGCGCTACTTTTGGTATGTTCTAGTGAGTTACAGATGTAGCAACTCTCTTCAGGTCAGTGTGTCTGATATTCATGTCAAACCACAAGCCCCCAAGTTTATCAGAGCACTCGCCTGAGTGGTCATCAAGCCTTGAGCGTCTTATCAGCGTCTGAAGTCATCACAACTACTGTCGACAAAGAAGGGCACAGGAGATTAGAGCTCTATGACGCAACGAATGTAGAGACGCAGCATGAGGATTTGGATGCAACGATCTGGAAAGCGTCTTCGTGCAGTGAACGCTCGTCTCCCCAGAGGGAGAAATATGTAACTTGCATGCTTCCACTCGAACTCAACCTGATCATCATCGGTTTCAGTTGAGCGATGTCTTCGAACATGTGGGTGAAACGAGCTAATCTAAGTTCCAGGTGACGGGACTCTGCAACAGACTTCGATATCGGAGTTGATAAACCCGGCTCCCCCGTCAAAGACTTCGTCCAATTCCAGGCTCGATGGATTCATTGTTGGCCTGCACCAAATCGATAACGAGCGAACGGGACAGAAGCTCATTGTTGGCGGGGCGGATGATGGGTCGATAGCAATATGGTCCCTTGAGTAAGCGTCCGGGTCTTCATATAGACAAAGTCCTCAACGAGATGGCAGATCGCTCGAACTGCTGGCTCGCTGGATATCGTTCATCGCGCCTTTGGTCGATGTTGTCCAGTTTCGCCAAAAGAAAGGAGGCCCGCTCCGTGGCTGCGTCCTTTGCATATCGGCTGACGGAACCATTGCCGCGATAGCTCTGGACGAATTCCAATTGTGAGCCTTGGGTACCGACATCCGTGTGTTGTGTATTGTGTGCTTACCAGCCCGGCAGCCTCTTCATCATTCCTGGAACTCAAGCGCGGCTCTTGAGAATTGCCGTCGAAGGGGACAATCTGCTGCTCTTATATGCCGATGATCGTGCTCGAGTATGGGATATCAAGACGCAGGAACTGCGGCGGTCGATGACTCCTGAAAAAGCCGGCGAGCTATTGGGCCAGGGCGGTTGGGTGGAGACGTGAGTATCCGCCGATCCACGAACGCTGTTGATCTAACTGTTCGACAGTACTCTCAGTCAGGGCTCTCGGATACCGCATGGAGAAATATCCGCGCTTGGGTCTGCGATACACAACGTCGATGCTGGTGAGCCGTCGTTCTGCCTTGTGTTGTGTGCTCAGCAAACAACGAGCACTTTCTTGGTAGCATGTACGCTGTTGATCGATCTAGAGTCGTTCCTCAGCCGAATAGCGACTCTGGGCAGGGCTGAGGACCGACAGAGGAAAGAGTTGTTCCCCACAGTCGATACACTCCGGTCCATTCTGGCGGTTTTGTTGACACCCGGTCTGAATGATAGCATCGACATTTTGTGTCGGAAGAAGCTAAAGTCTGAGACTGCTTCGGTCTTGATTGGCCTTCATCAGTGCGTTGAGTGGCATGATTATCAAAACATCACCTAATGCCCATGTAGTCATGACTCTACTTCGCTGATCTTGTCAGAGAATGCGCAGGCTGTGTGGACTGTTTCATCAGACTACTCGGCTGCTCGCGCTCTGTCTATTATCTCATGCCTTCGCGCTTTGAGTCCCTTTGAAGGTAATGGCGCCGTCTTGTGGTCAGATGCTGTGTCTAACTTTCCATTAATAGAATCGGTCAATGACATCAATACCTGCATAGCATTCTATGCGACTTCGCTATCACATGTCGTCGGCCAGCGTTATTGTCCACCTAGCCTTCCTTACTTAGCCCGATGGTGGTTTGAATACTCCGGTAAGTTCGATATATGTTGAAAAATGTGTGTAGCCGGCTGAGACCTCGGATAGCTGAGATAAGGTCTGCTACGAGAATCCTTTTCGACGCTGGGGTGGCTGGTATGTCCAACGAAGACACTACGTCGATGATAGAAATGTGGCAACATCACTGTGAGTTTTCAGCCCTCTGATTAACGTGATACACCTCACTACTTGTCGCACATCCCAGTGCCCTGTCTTCAGCCGGACGCAGACAAAAGGTCTTCAACCTCTGTTATGGCGCTCTTTCTTTGTGGATACATAGCAGCGAGCAAGTATAGCCTTTTGTCAACGAGGTAATGTTCAGTGTTATCTTGCAAAGTGGGCACTTACGGCGGTACAGCACTCTGAACGACATTGCCAAGTCGATGATGATGTACCTCCATGGGGAGGACATGCCCAACCGCGTCTTGGCCATCGAGCTCTGCTCTCGCGGGTTCGACATCTGGCAGAATTACATCGACGCGATGGAGATGCTGAGATCTCTCTTCAGGTTGGCAACTAACGCTAGGAAAGAGAGCATCTCCCTACAGAACGTGGGCTCACATGCTCGCACGGCGGTACTCCACATTGTCACTCACAATACCCCGTTATTTATGACGACGCTTTCACTCGATATATTGCATCCCCGGGACCTGGAACACCGGAAGTCCGTAATGCAGCTTGTTGCATTTCTGATCAGGAAGGTTGGGACGCTTTTTGTCTGCAAAACATTGTCGCGTTGGCTCAGATTTCGCAGAAACCGCTTGTCATCTACCCGAATCTCCCTCGTTTGGTCGAGGCGGTGGTCAAGTCGCTGGACCCAAGCTCTACATCGAACCGCGACGCGGTGCTTGATACAGCCACAGAGATCCTCGGGCACGTGGTGAAAACGCAAGTCGCTTCTCAGATCCTTGCATCGGCGCTCATGCCTTTTGCTGCCCACACAGCTTCCCCACCGTGGACTTCCATATGCCCAGCCAGCGATTGGCGGTGGGCACCAGTGAGGGTGCCATCATCATGTACGACCTCAAGTCCGCCACGCGGCTCTACGTGCTGGAGTGTCACAAGAAGCGTCCTGCGGCGTGCAGCTTCTCTCCTGACGGCCGACGCCTAGTGTCGGTCTCACTCGAAGAAGAGCTCGTCTTCGTATGGAAGGTCGGCACAAGCTTTGCAAGCTTCTTCAACCCCGGCGCACCGCCCCGCCAGGGCCACGCGGGGTCGGAGCCATACAAGTCACTGAGCTGCCACATTGGCGACGAAGGTAACCTCGGCACATGATACTGCGATGGCGGAATGTGAACTGACTTCCGGTCCCTGTTCCAGCGAGAATGACCATCGAGGAAAGCCTTGAGGCTATTCTGTTCGAATGGGTCGCGGAGCGGAGCGTGCGCCTGAAAATCCGTGGTCTGACGCTTACATTTAGCACTTGAGCCAGTGCTAGGAAGGGTGGAACCGTCAGACAATGATTTCCGTTACAGTACTTGTTGGCCGATGGTCTCGATGGAAATACACACTGTTGCAGTAAGACATAGACGTCCGCTAACTAGATCTTTGCTCCCGTGCTCAAGGGACCCTGCATGCCATTTAACCACCTCAAGCTCAGGCCGTCAGATCACATTCGTCTGGTCTCAACGCGCACCACAGGGGCTGCAGAGGGATGGTCCTTACACCGCGCTGAACGAAGCGGAACGAGACGTCGTGCAGACGAGGGAGGGCCGTGGTGCCGTTACCCCCAGGGCCAGTCCAGAACACCTCCGCAGACGCCGCGGCGCGCGGCCAGACTATGGAGTCGAGGTTCGACGGACCGGACTGCTCCGTCCAGAGCAGTTGCTCGCCGCCCAAAACCAGCTTGGTCTGTGCCGCAGTCAGGTTCGCGTTCGGATTGAAGGAGTAGGCCTGGGATTGAATAGGACTCGTAAGACGATGGCCCGAGAGGGACGCGTGCGCATGGCATACCTTTTGCCACGTTTTGAATGGCTCGCACCAGCTGTTGCTGTGTGATGGGTACAAGTTGTTCAGCCAGCTCCACAGCTGCTACTAGATAATCGGAACGTACCCAGAAGGGAAGGCACCGACCCAGCCACCTGCACCACAGTCCTTCCGAGATAGTTAGCAGAGGAGATGCGAACTGGGGTTGGGGGACTCACGAGATAAAAGTAGTCCGAGGGGGCGTGCACTATACGATAGCCCTTTGCAGCAACTGCTTGAGCGTCGTCGGAAGAGATCCAAACCCTGAAAGAGAAAAGGGTGAGCATGCATTGTCAACGACATTGAGAAATCGTCGCGAACATCACGATCGTGTTATTACTAAGTGTGAGGTTGAAGTTCAAGACCATTTCTGCAGAATCTCGCGGTCAACAACACAGCATGTACAGACGAGTCCAAGACCCACCCTCCCACACCACGGGCGTCTTGCCCAACTTCTCAAGGGCTCCATGCGTCACCTGCGTGAAATGGTCCAGGGCCTGCTCGAGCGTCTTTCCTGTCGAATTGAGCGCCTGCTGCGTCGCCTTGTCGTCAGCATAGCATTTCGCGTTGAGCTCGTCACCGCCGGTGCTGAACAGCGTCGACGGAAACATCTTTGCGACAGCAGCCAGGAGGCCAGCCGTGTAGTCGACAATGGCTTCCGAAGCGAAACGGAGCTGGCCCGCCGGTGGCTCTGCACAGAAGTCAGAATGAGATTACTGGTATCAAGCACAGCACCGCGGGCAGACCGTTGGCGTAAGTTGCCCAGGGGGTGGCTTCGGCACATGCCATATATTCAGGATGGGCTTTCGACATGGCAGAAGTGTGTCCAGGAGTGTCGATTTCCTGCGATCGTGCATTTATGATAGTACGCCCACAGGTCTGAAATGCCAAAACTCACTACAAGGACATCTATCCCGCGCTGCAACACGCTGCTTCAGTATTGGCTACCGAAAGAAACAAAGACCGCTCACTGCCGCGGCGTAAGAGACGATGTCTTGCACATTACTTGGGGTGTAGACCGACGACGCGGAGTACGCAGCCTTTTGAGCGAGGTCCGTGTATCCCGGGATTTCAAGAGGGAAGCTCTGACTATCAACAACATGCCAATGGAACGTGCTGAGCTACGGGAAGCGGATCAGCACTGCCTGGTGTCTGTCAAGCCAGGCAGAACGCACCTTGACCCAGCTCATAGCATCCAAAGTTCTCTTGATATCTGACACTGGGAAGCTGACATAGTGTTGTCAACCTCCACCAAGAATGCCTAGAAGCACAAGAACTTACTAGTTCCTGGCAGTATCGAGCATGAATCCACGGTACGGCTAAGCAAACGAGGTGTCTAATGCGATCGTACGGGCCAGCGCACTGCATAAAAACGACGAACTTACATATGCAGGCGAATCCTCGATCTGGATCGGAGCCTCGATGGTGTATACTTGGTCATTATAATAGTACCACAGCTGTGCGAACGTCGTGAGGCCGCGGAATAGTCCCAGCGTCGAGTTGGCGGTGACGACCGCGCCGGACCCGTCGCTGGGCACACTGAGCGTGTACGCCTCGTCGCGATCCTCGAGCACACCGGTCGCCTCGGCGGAAATGCTACGCGCCGTGGCGCCGTGGCCCAGCTGCAGGGTGAGAAAGCTGATCTTGTTTGCGTTGGACAGCCCTTGAGCGTCTGCCGCGCCGCGACCGACGACGAGGCGCTCGAGCTTGTCGTTCTGGAGATACTGCATCGTGCGCGACACGGCATCGTGCAGGTCGGTCGGGGCATTCGGAACGGACTTGATGGAGAAGGAGGACGAGAGGACCAGGGGAGTCGAGCCGGTGCTCATCTGGCGCGGTTGGGGCCATACAGCGCTTGCAGGCGCGATTGTTGCAACGAGGACGGCGACAAGGGCGACGAAC
>QLPN01010584.1:0-11156 GCA_003314395.1 Albatrellus ellisii
TAAGAGAAAAGAGAAAAGAAGAAAAAACGCGTTACGAGGTGCCAAAGCAAGTGCCTCGTAACAACCAGTTGGCGCAGGACAAGTTGGCCCAGGCCTGCAAAGAGGCCTACTACTGGGCCCAACGTGTCAGGGCATTCCCCGCCTCCACCCCCCAATGCCCCTGGTTCTTTGACAGGGGCATGCCCAATGGCTTCATCCCGGCATGGGACACCCTCCCCTTCCCAAGCTACCAGGAGTAAGTGGAAGGCAGAGGGCAATGGGTCAGGGGGCCCCACCAAGCATCGCAGACAACGCATTGCATGAAGAGGGGGTGATGTTACGAGGCACTTGCTTTGGCACCTCATAACAGTTTTGTTTTTCTTTTTTCTTTTTTTATCTTACTTACTATAGTAAAGTGTAGTATTATTACTACAAGTGTGAGCTTAGCTCCACTTTACTTAGTAAGGACTTATCTTTTTCTTTTCTCTTTTATAGTACTTAAGTATTTACATACTTAAGTGTGAGCATAGCTCCAAGTACTATACTAGACTTATCTTTTCATCTTTCTTTTATTTATTATAACATTTACTTGCTAAGGACTATTACTATACAATTAGCAAGGACTTCCTTTTTTCACTCTTACTTACTCTTATTTGTCCCATGTTCATTTCGCGCTTGTGGCTGGGCCACTTATATCACATGGACATGTACTTACTGCACTTTACTGCGCACTTTTGTTTACTTACTGCGCTTTACTGCGTAACTTTACTATAGTTAGATTGCTAGTCCTGTATAAATAGTTGACAAACTGGCGGTCTTAAAACCCCAGTCTTGTCAACTTCGCAATCTAGGGATTCTCCTCTTACTGCGCTTGATCAAAGCTCGCTATCAACTCACTCCTCTCTAAGAATTAAGTCTAAGAACTCTGAAAGTTACTAAGATGTCTTACGCTAAGTCAAACTGGATTCCCGTATTGTTATTGGTGGAATTATCCTCATAACCATCTCGTTAATCCCACTCTTCATTGTCATCCAGAACCTCTATTACGCTCATCAAGCCAATATCCAAACCTTGGTTACCAGGAGTAACATTTTAGACCTTCCCTAAGACCGTCCAATAGGCCGCTCTTAGCACTCCACAGTAACTGTGAGAATGATTGGTGATATTCCACAGTAAGTGTGAGAAGGATGAGTGAGCATCTGTAGTAAGAGTGGGAAAATGAGTCATAACTAAAGATAGAACAGGCCAATTGGAGATCAGACAACAGGTGGGTCATTGGCTGATAAAGATGAACAAGTAGAATGCATGACTGTGAGAATCACTTCAATATATCAGGAGTGGTTGTAAGATCTATGTGTTGAAGCTTTCACACATACCACCACACTTTTGTTAATCCTCTCTACAACTGCATATTACATACTACATACATACTCCTTCACACCACATCTTCTAACTCCTCAGACCACTTACCTATCCCTGGACTACCCACTCCACTTCTTACTCCAGGACAACATGGTCCCACTACATATGGTAGTTGTTATGAGGCACTTGCTGTGGCACCTCATAATGTGTTTTCTTTTTTTCTTTTTCTTTTTCTTTATCTTACTTACTAGTAAAGTGTAGTATTATTACTACAAGTGTGAGCTTAGCTCCACTTTGCTTAGTAAAGACTCATCTTTTCTTTATCTTTTATAGTACTTAAGTATTTACATACTTAAGTGTGAGCTTAGCTCCAGGTACTATATTAGATTTATCTTTTTCTCATTTTTATCTTCTTTATTTATTATAACATTTGCTTGCTAAGGACTATCATTATATAATTAGCAAGGACTCCTTTTTCTCACTTTTATTTACCTTTGTTTACCTCATGTTCAGTTCACACTTGTGGCTAAAGTCACATTACTGTGCATTTCTGTATATTGCTGCACAATACTGTGCCTTACTGCACAACTTTACTATACTTAGGACTCTAGGTTAGTATAAACAGTTGAAAGACTGGCAGTCTTAAACCCCAGTCTTGTCAACTTTGCAATCTAGGGATTCCTCTACATTGCGCTTGATCTAAGCTAGCTATTCATCTCACTTCACTCCAAAGAACTAAGTCTAAGAACTCTAAGTCACTCTAAATGTCACTCCGACCTCCTACACCTGTCATTCTGGATCTCTGATTAGTCATTGGTGGTATCATCCTCATCACTATCTCATTGATCCCACTCATCATCATCATCAGGAATGGTTATTACATCTATCAAGTGCATATCAACCACCTTGTTACCAGGGGTATTATCATATCAGACCTTCCCTAAGATCAACCAATAGGCCACTCTTAGCAGTAGTCCTTGTTCTCTACACATACACTCTCTGCCCCAACCTTACAAGCAGACACTATATAAGATGGACTACACACCACATATCTCCTCAGATGTCTTACTCTCAGTCTGAGTGAGTATTCCCTACTTATCATTGCCCCATCTTCCACTTAAACACTACCCTGCAGCATACTTGAACCATATCACCCCACTCTACCATGTTGGTGACCTCTTACACTCTGCTGCAGCTATGTCTACAGTTCCTCCCCTTCATGGGGGCACATAGTTTTATCTTCTATCAATCATATTGGTGTTTGCTGTCTGTCCAAACCTGTGTGCACACTATGATGATGAAAATATAAGAAAAATAGGAAAAATGAAGAGAAAAATGAAGGAAAAAGATACAGATATCAATTTGGGAACATATGTGACATCTCCCCCTCTTTATTATCATACTATATCTCCCAAATATCACACTCCATCCCCTTCCCCTTTTCCTACATCCAAAGATTCTACCACTCTATCTCCTCATCCTTCTATTCCCACATTAGAATCCAAATTTCAATCTGATCCCCATCCACTCAGACTCATTCCCCCTATCATTTTTGGTATTCAATCATCCACAGATCTCCCCACTACATATATACAAGATACACTTGGTTGTCTCCATTGCACCCCCTCATCTCTCCATTATCCTGATACTCTCCCACACACACACAGCCTGTTTTAGGTCATCATCTCCACACAGATTATGAGATTGCTCTCAAGTTCAGTCACATCATCAATAATCCTCATTCACAATTTGACACCAAAAACCACTGCCATATTCATCAGAGATAGAAGAGTCCAAAACGACATCAGATGATACACAGATTGGCATTATTGTGTCACACAACTTGATTCTGTTGACTTCCATCTGCAGCAAATTTGTGCTCAGAGATGTCATGAACTCCATCAGATTGCTAACTGACTAGTGAACTCCAACACATACCAACAAACACTTCCATATATGGCCTCACATGCTAACACCAGTTGCACCCAGCATCCTCCATCCACTCACCAATCACACCCTTCATATTGCACATGCTGGATTTGCAAGCACATGGGTCATAAAAAAGTTGATTGTCCTCAACAATGCACCACACCCTGACCTTGATGATGTCCTACCCTATATCCACTCACTTCTACATCATCTTGTCCTGCAGAGTTTATCAACAGTCAGGTCTCCTTGCTGGAGTATTATGACTATGAAGTCAACAAAGGGTATGCATGTAACTAGGTGTATTGTAGATGCTACATGGTAGATGGGGGGTTATGTTACGATTTTCATTTCTTTGCTTACACTTACCAGTATACTGCACCACAGCATCTTCTTCCATTACCAATCCCTGCACAGTAACCCTGGAACATTCCTTTCCACAGTCTTGTACTATATTTACCCTGATAGAATCTTCTAGTGCTCAAGGTTGTACAGTATATAAAGAGGGGTCAATACTACACAGGATCCTTAGCTTAGTCTCCTGTACTCCCTAGCATTCAGTCTCTGCTTATCTGATTCTCTTGTTGTGTTCTCAGTACATGTGCTATGCTCTGAGTCTCTCATCCAACCTAGTATGCTCATAGCTGGCTCCACACTAGTCCATAACAGGTTGTGTGGGAGTTGCCAGTGTCTATAAGTCTTTTGACCTTCTCATCTGTTCTCTGTGAGTCAATCATTGTCATCAGCCAGCCTTGAGCACACTCACTTTGTCACTTGCACCACTTTGCTTTTTATCCCATGAGTGTGGTAGCTATGACAAATCTCCAATGTTCATATATAATATACAATGATGTGTGGCAGAATACTGATTGCTACAGGTACATATTGGCTCTGTTGTGTGAGCATGCCAGTGGGCTTAGCCCTATATAAATGCCATAGTTTGTGTGAGTGCAGGTATGGGCAGGCAACTAAGAGAAGGAGAAGGAGGGAAAGCATGTGTATTGTAGTCATCCACATCATGGGCAGAGAGTGAGATGGGGGAGGCAAAGATAAGAGCACAGCCAGAGATGATGAGCAGAGCTAGATGCTTCCTGTACCACCAGAAAGAGTATGAAAAGGGTAAGACAACCAGTGGGGGCAAAGTAGATATGGAGACAAAAGTATAGAGTTGTAGTGGAGCTACAAAGACTGAGATGAGATGACTAAAAACAAGACATAAGACCAGAGCCAAATAGATGGTAATGAGATGAGATGAGGATAAAACAAGATAGATAAGATGAGATGAGATCAAGAAAGTGCACACAAAGATAAGAACATATATAGAGAAGGACTGCTCAGCAGTGTAATAGGCAGACAATTTCCAACAGTTTGTAGAGGTGGTATTGTTCAAGCTCCCATCAAGTTTATTTGTCATTTAATACATGCAGCCTCTACTGCAGCTCGATTCCCAGAATGTACACGGCCACGACAATATAGCTAGTCTCACCATATCACTGCAATATCCAGGACCAACACCTAGGGATGAATAGAATATCCTTGAAGGACATCAGTGACTCAACTAACATCCTGAGTCATTCATGGCCTGATGGGTAAGTCTGCTTCTTCTCAGCTCCCTGTCCTGGACATTGCAGCTTGGAGAAGGTATTCTTCCCTGAGGGCATCATTATCATCATGGTGGGGAGGGGGAAAGGAGTATGGGGGGAAGCTCCAGGATATTGTGTTGTCGCTGCATGTCATTTGACCTATGATCCCTTTCAAGTTCCTCCCATACTCCAGCTCCTGGGTCCAGTGGTTGTGCATGTATATATTGAGATTTAAGATTGGGCTGCCATCAGGATTGCAGAAAGGGGGAGAAGATATATAAAATAGACACATTGGACTGTGCCTCATGTGGCTGCATGAGGTACAGAACAAGTTGGTGTTGCTCTTGCCCAGGACAAGTCCACTCCACATATCATCACTAAAGATCAGAAATGATGGCAGATTACAACATGGAGTAGTATGCTGTTTATACTGGAACAGTCTATCTGTTGGAACCCCAATTTGCAACCAGCAGATATCACATACTGTACCACACATGGTGCGATGCAGTGGATTATCCTCATTATTGACAGAAACGGTCTCATTCACGCTATGAGGTCTGACCCCCATACAGGTTCCGCTCGCGCCGCTGTGGGAGATATTTCTCTGCAGCAGGGCGCCTGGTGTGTGGAGTGTTCGAGCTCGTGAAAAAAGGCAAGATTTTGTATCCTGCAATACGCGAAATGTGCAGAAAGGGGCCGAAGCATGGTGGCGCAACAGCAGAAATCCGGATATAAAGCAGACACCGGCAACGCGCCCGCATTGCTATCTAGTTAATAGGCTACACCCATCCAGGCGTTGTCTACTGCTCCCCTGCGGCGCGCGCAGCCTCGTCGAGAGCACGGACCCTCGACTGCACATTGCAGCGAACCGAGAGGCGCTCAGCCACGATCTAATTTGATACGGGGCGGTGCTCACCTCCAGCGCGGCGAGATGCGCGTCGTGGGACTCAGGCGCGAGCGCGCGCAGGACTGCGGCAAGGCTGTACAGGTAGTCCTGAGCCGAACGTGCGGGTCAATGGGGGCGAGGACGGTTTGACAGACTCAGGATGCACCTTGTTGTGCCCGGACGGGCCGACGGAGCGCCAGATGCGCTCAGCGAGCTGGTCGAGGGGCTCAGAGCCAACTGGCGTGGCGGGCGGCGAGCGGGGTGAGCGGCGACAGGGACAGGGGGAAGGGGTGCTTACGGAACGACGGGTTGTCATTGCGGCCGACGTAGCACTGTGGTGGTTTGGGCGCATGAGTGTCTAGCAGTGCGGGAGGTGGCGAGGGAGAAACGACGTACAACGGCGTTGCGGATAAGCACCGTCTCTACGCCCTCTGTGATGTTGTATATGTCGACGAGCTCCAGCGTGTAGCCGTCCTGCGGAGGGCGTGCGTGCGTGGTGAGGTGGGCGGGCGCACGCGGTGGGGACGACGTACGTACCTTTTCGCGGTAGTCTGTGCAGTGGGGTGTGTGAGGGCTGTGTGGCATGCAGAATGAGGATAGGCACATACCTAAGTAGTCGCGCACCTCCGCAGTGTGCGCGGGGTCGATGGTATAGCCAATGCCTGAGGGGTCGGGTCAACGAAGGGGAACGGACGAACGCTGGGAACATAGGCAGACCCCATACGATGTCCTCGTGTGGGAAGGGATCCTGCGAAAGGGAGAGGGTGTCGAGTTTGGTCAGCAGAGGGGAGGGCGTAAAAGCGCACCGAAGCGGAAAAGGCCGCCCAGTCGGCCTGGTGGACGAGGGTGACGACGCGGCCGGGGTTCTGTGGGGTATCCGAGGGGTGAGAGCTTGGGCATGTGGGCGGGAAAAAGAACGTACATCAGGAGTGCCCCGATGGTCGTGTGATTTCTGGGCGAATCGGCGGACGTAGCCTTTGAGGAAGCCCGGAGCTGTGGAGGCAAAGATCGGTGTGGGGGCCAGGGCGCGCAGGATTAGCGGGTACTCACTGGAGAGGACGACGTGGGGCGGGGGCTGTGTAGGACGCAGGCGACGGGCGTGGGCAGGTCAGGGTGAGACGGCGATGGGAGGCGGGGCGCACCTTGAAGATCAGCGAACCGTACCCGAAGACGACGTAGGGCGTTACTGTCATCGCCAGCGCAATGATGGACACGTTTACTAAGCGCTCGTCCTCAACATGCCCCCACTAGCTGCTCTCAACAGCGCCGGTTCCTCTGTCTTTGACCTCCCTATACAATCAGCCTCAACGTCGCACACACCCAATCTCCTAAAGCCCTCACAAAGGCCCCCACCCGACCAACGCAAACCAGGATCGCCACAAACAACAGAGAACACGTATGTAGTCATTTCTGGGGGCACAGGCTGCAATGCAATCTGCGCCGCATTCTCCCGCGCGACGTACGTGCTCCCTGTCTCTGACGACGGCGGATCCTCGAGCGAGATCATCCGCGTGCTTGGCGGACCGTCTATAGGTGCGCTCGTCCCTGCCGCTATCTCTTTGACGTCGGCTACATCCAACGACCAGGCGACATCCGTTCCCGCCTCGTCCGCCTCATCCCGCCCGCGCCCGCGGGCACGCCGCTGGACGCCATACGCGCCCTTCTTGCACACCGCCTCTCGGCCGACGAGCACGCTGCGCGCGACACGTGGCGTGGCATTGTAGAGGGTCATAGCCCACTGTGGGCAGGCATCCCCCCCGATCGTAAAGAGACGATCCGTGGTGCGTGTGCTTTCATTTGCTGGACAACTACGAACAGCTGATGATGCCGAACCTTCTAGGTTTTCTTGTATACTTCGAGAGCGAGATCCTCCGGAGAGCGCACAAGAACTTCGCGTTCGTCAATGGCAGGTGCGCTCTCGTCCATGTTCCGAAATGGTGATCTTCAGTGACTTGATTGTTCTCAGTATCGGAAACTACTTCCTGGCCGCTGCGCAAGCATTCTTTCGGTCCCTCCCCTCGGCCATATTTCTGTTCGCATCCATCACAACCAGCCAGGTCTGCCTTTCTCTTACGTATTCGCCATAGTTCATGACAACGCCTATTACAGGCGGATATCCTCCCTGTTATCGTCACGAATCATACCGTGACCATTGCCGCTGAGCTCGTAGGTCTTTTTCTTTTTCTTTGCAATTCCCATCACGCACGCACACACATCGTGTAGAAGGACGGTATAAACCTCGTCGGACAATGCGAGATCTCACATCCTGTCCGATCACATGACGCTCTATCTCTCGAATACCAATGCCTCAACGCCACCGCCGAGCAGGATACAGATGCAGACTTCGAGACAGGCCAGAAGTTCAGATGGGACAGCCTCGGAGCTAGTGACTCGTATGATGATCTAGGGTCACCTGTGTGTGCCCCCGGGACAGCGTTCTCGCAGCGCCGCAATGTTTTCTTCGGCACGGACAACGAGGACAGGGACGCGTACGATGCGCTCGACGCTCCCATCACTCGTGCGCTCGTTGGCGGCGCTTTCTTTCAAATGTTGCTGACCGAACAACCATAGGGCTGTATTACATCAACACGTACGGACAGGAGATCCACCCCACGCCAAATGCAGACTATATCGCTCGCTTAGGCACGAGCACTGTTCTCGTATACTCGTGCGGCTCACTATGGACAAGGTGCGTTCATGATGTCATCTGTGCTTGGCATGTCCGCCACACCGCCCTTGCACACCGCCCTTTCCAACACCGGCGCCGTTCGACCACAGCCCGCTGCTCGCTGATCGCAGCCATGTATATTCATTGCCAGCATCATGCCATGCCTCGCCCTGCGCGGCGTAGCCCGTGCCATCGCCTGTTCGCCCACTCTTCGTGCGAAAATTCTCTTCTGTAAGCATTCCCGCCATCCCGTGCATTGCACAGAACTGCCAACCCATGCTGCGTAGTGAATTCGAAGAATGACCGTGAGACAGACGAATATGCCGCTGTCCAATACATCATGTGCGAGCCCACTTTTGTTCCTCCTGCGCCGCCAACCACTGATGTCACACCCCTTCCACGGGTGCGCTAGTGCGATCGCACACACGCTGAACGCCCGGTATGCCACGCCACGCCTCGGCCTCGGCGGTGCGGCAACGAGGTACCCCATCTCTGCGTTTATCACGCACCTGGTGCACCTGCGCGGTGCGTCTGTCTCCATTGACGTGTCGCGCGTCCAGGTGTGTACTCCTTCCTGCCCTTGCGCACACCTATTTGACGGTGCTTGGGTTGTGCAGGCTTACGGGGTGCGTTGCGTCGAAGTCGTGAGCGACACGACGGATCGCAATGGTGTCCCGATGTATGACGCTGCGAGTGCGCGCCAGGCGATGGAGGTGATATTGGAAGGCGCGGTGTGAGGCTAGGTTGTGTAGCCTGTTCGAGAGCTGTACGGCCTCGTCGTAAGGATACAGTAATCTAGGGTGTCACGTGGGACCGCAAGTTCGACCGAATAGGTAACAGTGCGTTTATGATCTCACATGCAGTTCAGTTAGATGGAAGGTGTAGCCGTCTACAATACCAAAAGAAGCCCATGTCCGTACTTACCCTGCCAGTTCCAGCACTCACCCCCATCCTAGTGAAACACAATAGCAGGTCTGTCTCAGAACAACCAATTGACACGTTTTCTGGCTGACCACGACCTCGCGATAATTCTGCACATTGGAGTGACCAAAAAGCAAATATCATATATAATATATAATATAACAAGTAGTAGATACTGCGTGGGCTGGAAGAAGACCTGCCATGACCCGAATGAAACGTGAACCTCCGACGACGCTGATACGCGTGATCCCGTCCTCCACCATCCAAACCGCCTCATCCGTTATCATAGCAGTCATGTCATACATATCACTTGGCAATGGCTTGAGATTTTAGGAGAGAGAGATTATGAGATGAGAGGGCCACATAATAAAACATGCGCACTTCACAGGTAACCGTGCAGAATGGAAAGTTATGGTTATGCTGATGTCAGAAATGTTCTTGCCTGCAGATACAAACATGTCTGAGCCACGTATGGACATCACGAGGCTGGCTAGGCGTGTATCACTCACTGCTCGGAAACTCGCCGGTATCGACTACCACACAGGACAGTTGGGCAGATATAGTGAAGGCTTTATTTGCTAGGATGCCGAGAACGCGAAGAGCACTTCTCGTTAAAAGAAACTCGTCAGCCGTCATTCGCTCCCAGAACGAATCTGCACAGAACAAGAGTGCCTGCCCATCCCGTGAAGCCGTCGCTACTTCTGTACCACGCATATCCAGAAAAACAGCGAGCGCAGAATGCCATCTTTGAGGATTTGTGTGCACGAAGGAGTTAAAAAGCTGGTAAATGACCACCTGCTTGTCCTGCGGGGTGACTTGGTGGTATAAATGCAGCATAGGTAGGCAGTCATTTACCAGCCATACACCTTCTAATCCCAACTCCTATCTGTGAGCGCAGGTACGAGCCAAACAGAAGGAGGGAAAAGGCGATGTTGAGAGCATAGTGGAGAGTGCTGCGCACTAAGACACAGAGTGGTGCAACATGGTATAGCATTTTGTAGATAATGCTATGTAGCTACAGAATGTGGGGGGTGTAGTAGATATAGTGTGCACTGCACTGAGTTCAGGTGGCGCTGTAATGCGGGGTTGTATGTGGGGGTGTAGTACATGCTACACAAGCATGGGGTAAGTGAGGTAAGTGGGTCTGGAGCGATCTAGAGCATTCCATGATGTGGTAGTGGGGTGAGTGGGTGAGTATAACATGTGTCAGTGAGATGTAAAGAAGACATGTAAGTAATAATATAGCAAAGCTGAACAAATACCGTCAATATTTCCAACACTATCTACCCCATTCCCTTTCCAAATATTGATGCTACATTCCTTGCTTGAAGAGTATGGACCAAGTCATGGCAGAATGCATGTTCAGATGTCATGGTGCTTATCACCCCAGCAGGTCACACAATGTAGTGGCAATTATTTCTCATTTTCTGGTACTTGCCATATTCAATGTGGTAATGGTACCCAATGACTGCAGGTGTAATGCCATGAGCACAAGTCCATGACTAACATATATATGCATGCTGAACATGATGTTGGGGCACACTGCAGTTCAATGGCTGGAGCACATGAGCTTGATATTGTGGCCTTTGCAGTCCCACCAGTGTCATGGCACTGCTTGACAACTCACTGATGAGCATCATGCACATGTAACACCAGAAAAATGACCATCAGTGACATCAGGTGAACACAGTGACATTAATGTGCTGCATGTGACAATCATATGCAGTCACATCAATTGTTGATGAAGGTATATGCTGACTGTACATCTCCTTCCTTTTTTGTCTTCAGTACTATACACACACACATATGTGCATACATACATACATACATA